>CM060686.1:103129483-103201983 GCA_030686995.1 Artemisia argyi | reverse complement strand
CAAGTCTGAAACTGAGATGGAGATACAACCTTTCTAAATTTCCAAAGAGCCTCTCTAATACACGCTTCCCTCATCTCGTACCTAATAAGAAACACATAAGCATTTACCGAAAGTTTCTCTTAACAAAATAAACAAATAAAAGCAAAGAGGACATGACGGTACCAATCTTCGAATTAACTGTTTCCAGTGTTCCCTCTAGTTCTTTTGATATAAACTACTGCAACACATTAGTAGCATCACTACAAAGAAAACGATACCCGCATGAATAAAATTCAAAATATAATAAAAAACATGCAACTATCAGCTGTTTAACAAAACTGAATAACTCACTTTGAATATCCATTTTCATCTCGTTCTTGATTAGAGGGTCCCGATCCATGACGTCTTTTCAGTCCCATCAAACACAATAAAAGAAAAATGATATACGGAAGGAGTAGATGTAACTGTGAACCACTTTATAACTTTTATTTCATGGTCAATCAATATACACCAATTGTGGTAATTGTAATCTTACCTTCTGTAATTGTAGTATCACAAATGCTTTTGTATTACCCTCTGTAATTGTAATTTTGGCGGTTGTGGTAAGTAGATCCATTGGACTAAAATATAACAGAAAAAGTAACTATTCAGAGACAAAATCACGCATTTGTCATATGAACCTAGCAGGCCAGGATAATAAATTTGTTTTTAGGAGATCGTCACGAATTGCTTGTACCTATTTCCCTTTCGGGAGTCCTGTACACAATGCAAACCAATTTTAATTGTTTTGGCCATTGGTGATGGTAAAATGGTGGACTCGCTGGCAAAGTTACATTAAGATGTCGAGTACTCTGGTTGCTGCAATCCTTTGCACCTCTACGATACCAGATGATAAAAAGGTAAGAAAAGAATTATGCAAAACATCAGAAGAGGAAAAGTGTATATGTATTTCAAAACACTAAATCCACAAATCTACAGTGGCAGTCTTGAATTATCCGAAACTTGGGGATTAGATAGATGATCGTTACCCAGAAAGAACAAATTGTTGGCCATTTATATTTACATTGTATAGCTTACCATGACTCGCGATGAGAATAAACTCCTATTTAGCTTCTAGAGAGCACAATTGCAGCTGTCAAAAGTGCCTCTTTTCCAAACAGTCCCATTGATAATAGACAAACTTTCAGAAATCATAAAGAGTAAAGGGATGAATCATATCATAGCTTTTGAATGGAAAATAAAAAATGTTCTAAGTGTACAAAAGTACCACTATCGAGTTTCCAGCTGTTCTTAGAAAGATCTTGAATAGGACTCCACAAGTCTTCCCCAAAATCGTAATGCACATGATTGAAGAGTGAGTGGCATGCATCTGGGAAGGTAAATAAAGCCACTAATTGCCTAAAAATATATACAATAATAAACGCATATTAGATATGTTTAAATTGAATAAACTATATATAGTGTAAAGAAACCAAAAGAGAGAATTAGCACCTATAATCCAAAAAGCAACTCACATACATACATTGTGACATTGGTTGCATGAAGGGCATGTTTGTTTCCAGTTTTTAGACCACTTATTTAAATATAAATCCAGGAATCATTGTTCTTCTACGAAGAATAGGGTGGTGCACTTACTACCAAATCCATCTATTAGGCATGCGATTGAGCCTTTTCTTGAATCTTAGGTTCCCACAAGTGCTCCAGAAACTGATCTACAGAAATATGTTCCAGGTAAGACCTTCTAATATTACTTTTGCTAAAATAATTTAGAGATCGATAAAATAGTGATTCTAGCATTAGGGTTTTTGGAAAAAAAAACATATACCTTTAAACAAAACAAAGGAGATACAAACCTGCAAAAAAACATAAGCATACACAAAATCATCAAAGTAACATAGTTACATTAGGGTTATGAGAAAAGAAGACATAATTCTTTTCAATAATATTAGGGTTTTGTGAGGCTTAGAATGAGGTTTTCAGAAGAAGAGACAATATTAGGGTTTTGTGAGGAGAATGAGGCTGTGAAGATGAATTCTATATTACGTATATTAAAAAAATATAGATTTAACTGGTATTTTTTTAGAGCATGAAATATTTGATTTTCATTGTATATCATAACTTCTAGCTTGTTCTATTGGTTGAGGTGTTTATTGCTAAATCAACATACCCAAGTTCGAATCTTGCAATGGACATATTTTTTATAAAAGATCGGAAATTAATGATGAATATTTAAAAAAAATATAATAATTCCGAAAAAATTAAAAAAAAAAAAAAACAATATTTAGTTAAATAAAAGTTGCTTAAAAATGATGACATTTAAAACACGAATATTATACATGACAACATACGATGACAAGGCACACTACCGATGACATGGCGCTCAAAATCTGATGACTGGGCATTGACCATGATTATTTGGCGTTAATTGGTCAAACGCCTTTAGTTATATATATATATATATATATATATATATATATATATATATATATATATATATATATATATATATATATATATAATACTCCTCCGTCCCATATTAAGTGTCCACTTGTACCTTTCAACCAATAAGAGAGAGTTTAGTGGGTAAAAGTAATATTTGATTGGTGAAAAGTTTATTTAGTGGAATCTTCTAAAACTTTGTGCATTCTGAAAGTGGACACTTAATATGGGACGGAGGTAGTACCATTTAATGCATGTTGTTGCATCGATAGTGTAAAAATAGTATTAAACAACATACATTTATTTGGAAGTAGAAAATTAAATGCAACATTTATATTTCTATTAATATTTAGATATCCATTGAATAAAGAATGACTATTTATAGGTTATTAGGATGAAAGCACCGCTTGGACTGTCTATAAATTCATATATAGCATTATCACAAGCAAAAAATTATAAGAAATACACACTAAGAATGAAACTTATCAATGTGGTTTGTACGCTCTTGCTTCTCATCACAACCGCAAGTGCAACAACACACATTGCAGGTAGATTGTTTGTATATATTTCATGGCAATTAAGTATACATAAGTTCATCTCTTTAGCATTTTTTTATTATATATATATATATATATATATATATATATATATATATATATATATATATATATATATATATATTTGTAGTTCATGAAATTTTGTATAATTCAATTTTCGTATACGTGCGTGTAGGTGATGGGAAACTAAAAATATGTGACGCCGACCTTGACTTGCCCAATTGTACTGCGCAATATTGCCTGAGTCGTTGTCAAGCTTGGTTTGGAAATAGCGCCAAAGGGTTATGTAAAATGAATAATACGAAGTGTCGTTGTTTTTGGTTTTGTAAAAAATAATCATAAATAAATTAAATAAGTAGTTCTGTTTAACTTATGTGTTATGATATTTTAATGCTCTCTTTATTGAATTTGTAAAAATTATTGGGATCTAAGCTATTTCAAATTGTAAGAGTAACTTGTTCAATGAGTTAGCTAAAAACTTATGAGTTTTGGTTATGCTCTTGATATCAATGGGTACATTGCAAAACAAATCAAATGGAAATGAAATTTGTGACTCAATTATTATGTAAAAGTGAGACAATCTATGTGCAAATTTAATGCGTATATTATTGATTAAATACAAAGTTATTCACTACTACAAAAAATAGGCTTTAGGTACGATCTTTTAGACTTTTGGTATGGTTTTTCAACTGTACTAAATATTGGCTTACCAAAAATAAAACATTTTCTTGGTACGGATTGGTACGATATTGAAAATGCTCTTTTACCAAATGCTCTTCCAGCAAGGGTCTTCCAAACTAAACTAGCGTTAGTGATGAAAATTACGTTGCTAACCATTACTTTTAATTAAAGTGTATCTCATTATAAGAGTCTGGCTCGTTTACTAAAATAAAGTTCTTTCAATTTATTTTATTTACAAACGCTAATGTATGCGCGATTATTTCCAAACATTGAAATGTACAAGTGAAATTTCCTTTGTTTTGATCCAAACAATGTTCATTGCTGCAATAACTTGACCTAAACACTCCTTATTGCTGCAGTAACCTATTCCAAAAGCGCCTTATTCGCTAATTATTCTAGACTTCATTCCTTACGAGTAACCGCAACTCCTCACTAACATCGCTTCGGCACTAACACTAACTAAATCAGGAGGACGTGATTCCTTTTTAACGGATGGGTGATGTAACACCCGTGAAAATTTTAGATCATTAAATTACTATTTATATTTACTCATTATTCTATTTTAAGTAAATTTACTTTTATTTTAAGAAAAGTTACCTGCGTACGTCGTAACACATACAATTAATTTAAATCGACACAAAACTATGTCCAGTATACACTTTCTATTTACTTTTGGTTCCTTACAATCCTATTTTAATAGTCCTAATTTAATTTTCCAATTTTACATAAACCTTGCACCATTTACATTTTACACAATTTAAATCTACGTTTTTAGGTTTTAACCACGTTTAAACCCTTTGATGAACTCACCACTCATCTAAGCTACTAAAATAGGTTATGATAACAAGTTTTAACTTTTTCTATTTTTTACACCCGGTTTTACATTTCGCGTCTTAAAAACCTCACGTTTGCAATTACCGGGAGCAAACTACACATTGTAACTCACTAGTAATCAAATCTACACAACAAAACCTGTTGTTATAAATAATGCCTAAAATTTTTATTAACATGTATCGATATCTCTATGTTTTGGTAATCAGAAAACGTAAACTCATTGAACTATAAATTATGACGTAAACAAGTATTTAGTCATAAATATTTATTTTAGCATCCAAATCACTTATGGTATGAATAAACAAAGTGTCTAATGCATTCTATGATCAAAGGAACATTTTCTTAATCACTAGATTTTTATAAAATGTCACAAACATTTTTTATTTTTTAGAAAATCATTTTTGGTATTAAATAAATATATTTAATTAACCATAAATATATGAATTCAAATTTTCAACCAAAAATGGCAAAAATATTTCAGAAAAAAGCTTCCCCACTAAAAGACAAAGCTGAGCAACATTCAAGAGGGGCAGCCCCTTAATTAACTAGGCGGCCCCCTTAAGGGGAACGCTCCTGAGGTCCCCAGCTTTTCCTATAAATACTAGGTGATTTCTACATTTTTTCCTCACCTTTTACACTCTAAACTTTTTGATTTAAATCTCCTTTCCTATTCTCATTAACCCTTTGATCATATAATCATAAGCTTTTGTTTCCAAGTGATTTAAGCTTCAACCTTTCTAGTGCAAGAGAAGAATACTTCAAATCCTTCAAGACAAGAAGTATTATAACTTGGTGTGATCTCTACATCTAAGTTTTTTGTGCATCATCATTTGTATATTATTCATCCATTTGTGTATAAGTTGTGAATATTAGTTAGATAGGTATAAGCATAAGGAATTAGGCTAGTAAGGTGTGAAGGTAGAAATGTTATGAAGAGATTGTGGTGTGTAATTAGTATAGGTGTGAAGAAGTTGTGGTGTGATTAACTAGTGCTTAGGTGTGAAGAAGTTGTGAAGTAGTTGTGAAGAAGGTGTGAAGAAGTTGTGGTGTGATAAGTGGTGTGTAAGGTTTTCTCTGCCATAAGGGAGCTTGTTTACATAGTGAAGAAAACTCTCAAGTTAGGTGCTCGGGGAGTAGAGAAGGGCAAGGAAGGTGTCCTTGTAGCCGAACCACTATAAATCTCTTGTCTCGCGGTTCGATCTTTCCATCTCTTATTCACTACTTTACTTACTTTTTTATTTAGTTTATATACATATATACCTGTTCATATTGTGCAAGAGTAGATTTCACATAAACTAGATTCAACGTTTTTGAAACAAAGTTTTTATAAAATTAAAAAGACGTAAAACTATTCAAACCCCCTTCTAGTTTTCCACAATTGGTAATATCATTGATTTTTCTGGTAGATTCACGCCGGGTATCATTATTTCGGCTTCGTGATCTGGTTAGTGTGAAGAACTTGCATACGTGAGAAGATCTTGTTGATTTCTTGCATGTCACCCGAAAGAACATTCTGTACTTCATTGAGAATGGAAAAAATAGTGTACTCCTAGAGGGATTTATCGAATATTTTGGACATTGGTTGTATGGATTCGTGCCAAGTATGCAGGATACTTGTTGAGGGATTTATTGGGTCGATGAACATTGGTTTGATAGATTCGTGCAGGGTATTATTATTCAACTTTATTTATGTGCTTGAAAGTTTATATCAATGAAGAAGACAAAGAAGCTTGCCATGTGTACTACAGTATCTACAACAGTTTCCGCTGCTACTTCAAAGTCAAAGTAGTGTTCGGAAAGCCGTTTGTTGAGACTTCTAACATGAATTATGACCCGTCTCTAGGGATAGTTAGGTTTAAGGATGAGAACGATGAGATAGCTTACCAAATGCCCTATAAGATTGAACAATTTTGTCTTTTATCAAACATCAAAAAGGAAGACACGCAAGCGGTCTACTATAGGAATGATGAGGATAGACGTAGAGGAGTAGACTATGTTATGAATAGAATATTTGGTTTTTACAAGGAATGCTTGCAACTAGGTTCGAAATACAAAACAAAAATCGACAATGACCTAGGAACAGTGACCTATGACGAGGTCACGTATTAGCCCTTAATCTTGAGTCTAGCTACAAGACTTGTAAATAAAGAAAAGCGCTTCTTGGGAGGCAACCCATGTTTTATTTGTTTTGTTTAATTGTTTGTTTATTTGATTTTATTTGCTTCCGTATGCATGCTTTATTTTTATTGTTTGTGGATCATGATTCATAATAAATTGTGAAAATTCTTTACCTTGTTGTTTGTTTTAACTTCATAAAAAGGTATTTTGCAAAAGCTAAGTGTAAGGGAAATCTAAATTTGTTTTTAAAGAACGGAACTGGACATGAACCACAACAATATTAAATGAATATGTATATTAGTATTTGTTTGAGACAAATGCATGTATCGAGTCATAATGGTGTTTTACAGGAATTCCAGGAATTAAGGCGTGAGTTTTTCCAGAAATTTTCCGAAAACTTAAAATGAGATTTCTGTCAGAGCACTCTAATGGCGCCAGGATCATAACCTGACGGCGTCAAGTGTAAAAATCTGAAAAAAAATTTGCATGTTTTGTTTTTCTAACAGAGTCTTAAAGTTTTTGTTAATTCTTTAGTTTTATATACTCTAGGAAATCTGCAAACATTCATTCCACAAGCATCATATCCTTATATATATATATAGATTTCCGCCGATTTTACGCGAGATTTGCCATGATTGTTTTCTCAAGTTTAACAGGTTATATTGGACAAGAAGATGATTTATATTTCTGGAGGGAAGCTTTCAACGTTCATTTTCTTGGAGGAGGAGTTAACCACGTTATCCATTTATCCACACCGAACGAATTAGGGGAGTATTTGTTTCATTCTTTTACCTTCATTACTTTTACAGCCTTTTTATTGAATATTGGGGACAATGTTCAGCTTAAGTGTAAGGGGAGGGTAAATGATGATACCTTAGAGAATGCAATTGCACTTGAGTTTGTTTGTTCAATAGTAGGCGTGTAATAAAACTAAGGGAAACACTTGTTAGGGTAATTTTAGCGCCAAATTTAAATTTTTTTACAACATTTAGGAGTGAAGCTTTAGCCTTAATGAGCGTCTTAGAGAATTGCTTGGTGCATAAATTCTCTACACCGTTCTTCCAACATTAGTGCAAGCTTAAGTCACAAGAACGGGGAACTCTACTTCAGTTTCAAGTTTGGTATATCGGGTTTTCTCCATACATGGTAATTGTCACACCCCCAAACTCGGGTCCAGCGGAAGCATACATGTAGCTGGGGTGTAACTCAATTGTTATTACAAAACAAGTGTAAAATGGTTTTCACTTCAATCATTTAGAATAAAATAGTTTAATCAAAAATGTTGAATTTACATTGTTAAAAGTAGTGCGGAAGTAGGCCCTTAAAATACTTAAAAACAGTCCCCAAATGAATATCAGAGTCTTCTATGACCATGCCATGCCCTGCCAAAACCTCCAGTAGCGTGCCATTGCTTAATACCTGAAAATACATGCTAAAGTGTCAACACGAGGTTGGTGAGTTCATAGAGTCTTGTGAAAAAGAGTGTAATGCACATGAATGAAGATTTCCAAAGGCCTCGTAAATCCGAAATAAGGTTGACGCAAAGACATCGTAATTCAGTAATAAGATTGATTCCGTAATAAAGTTGATGCAAGGCATCGTAATTCAGTAATAAAGTTGATGCAAGGCATCGTAATTCAGTAATAAAGTTGATGCAAAGGCTTCGTAATTCAGTAATAAAGTTGATGCAAGGCATCGTAATTCAGTAATAAAGTTGATGCAAAGGCATCGTAATTCAGTTAAAAAGTTGATGCAAGGCATCGTAATTCAGGAATAAAGTTTATGCAAAGGCATCGTAATTCAGTAACAAAGTTGATGCAAAGGCATTGTAATTCAGTAATAAAGTTGATGCAAAGGCATCGTAATTCAGTAATAAATCAGTAATAAGGTTTATAAAAACCGTCAGTATATAACTTTAATCGTATGTATAATAGCCCAAGTATAAAGTAAGTAAAGTAATAAGATTTCAGTCATAAAACTACATTGTCTCTTAAGCTCATGACCCCGAAGCTAGACGTTACTTGGCCCCAAATGAGTGTTTACCAGACACTCTAAAGATATTAGACATGAAATGCATCTGTAATTCCGTTGGAGCAACCCAAAAACGGATGGAGGAGTCACCCTCAATAGATCTATTCACTCACTCTCGCTCGTACTTTAATTAACGGTCCATGATAATAAAGGGGACTTGTCAAGACGTGGTAATAAGGCAACTTAAGCAATGTAAGGCATTTAATACTTTGGTATTGTTAAAAAATAATTAAAGCAGCGTATTCTCCCCCAGAAGTAATTCAAATCGTATAAAAGTATAAAACAAGTATTTACGCATGTATGTCCCCCAAAGAGTTTATAAAGTAATTAAACAAGTAAAAGTGGGGCTATGACTCACCTGGTGCGATAGCTACGATGACAAAAGTGGATACACAGAAATGAGGTTCGATCTCTAACCGCAACCTAATATGAATGATATGATCTAATGTAAGAAATGAAATGATGCTACATATGCAAATACGTATGTTATCGATACCACTCGTTAGTTTTGAAAATAACGTTTATCGTCGACAAATACGTTTTCGACGTCTCATTAAGTTAATAAACACTTCCCATGTAAATACGTTGAAACGGTACTCCACGATCCTCGTTTGGTTTTCTATTGGTAAATATAGTATTTTCGTCGTAAAATGACACTTTTCATAACTTGAAAATATGACCAAAATGGTCTCGCAAAACTAGTCGCGAAATAGTTAATATTAAGAGTTAGGAAAGAAGATCGGTAGTTTTGAGAAGATTTTCACTATATCTAAAAAGTTATAGAACTGAAGTTTGACCATACTGGTCTCGATCATAAAGGAAAATAGCCGTCAAATGAGGTGTTTGGGCTGTTTTGGCAGATTCTGGGCAGTTTTCGGGAAAGTTTGAAAGACAATAAGTTATTCGTTATAAATTCTTTTGACAAACGGTTGGATGTTTTGGAAACTATGCTAGGTGAACTAACTTTTTGTCAATGATGTAAGGTTTCCAGAAATGGGTTTATCAATAAGATACACGGCTCTCAACATGTTGTATCACAAAAGTAGTTTTTCTATACTTATGATTATTTTGCTAAAAAGCTGATGGAAATAAATAGAGTTTCGTTGATTTTGAAACGTGTATATCTTGGTCGTTATAATCTTGTTTTCTACGTTCTTTATATCCCCGGAATCGTGGGACAACATACTAATATATGTTTGATAAGTCAGGATGGCTAGATCAAGTTTTACACCTCAGATTGGCCCTTGAAAATCGTGGGACAGCAAGTACAATTTTCTGAAAATAGTTTTCGTCGTTAAACTTGCAAAAATCATATCTCCTTCGTTATAAACTCGTTTTAATCCGTTCTTTTGCCCACGGATTCGTTTTTGAAAGTATTTTCTAAATATCTAGCCCAAAGTTACCGGAAACCCCTGATCTTTCCAGATTTTACAAAAATGGACAGCAACTTATATATTTTTTTGAAAAATCAACTTTTCTAGTTCAAGGCTTGTTCAAAACTTAACCAAACTATCTCAAATCAACTCCACAAGTACACAATCCTACCATACACCTTCTTAGGGTGTCATGGGTTCCTAGTCTTCACCAAAAATGGTGGATCTCATGAGATTGCTAATAAAAATTATAGATCTCATAATAATTAAGAATTACTTGAAAAGTGGTATAAATATCATATGTAACTTACATGTTTTTGTACTAGAACATAAAAATACATCATGTTATGGATCAAATGAAAGTATAAAAAGATTAAAAAGTTTACTTGAAACTTACTTGAATATTTGAGGTGATTTGATGAGAAAAGTATAAGAAACCTAGGTTTTCATCACAAAACCCTAACAAGGAATGTAAATGGAGCTTGATTATGTCTTGATCTTGAAAAAATAATGGATCCTTGATGGTGTTCTTGTTTTGGTCGTGGCTAGGGAGGAAGAAAAAGAGAGAAAACCTTGACTTTGATTTCTAAAAATGATTAAATGTATGTTTAATGTGTTTATGTAGGAAGTATCTAATTTCAATGGCATTTTGGTAAATAACTTGTCAAGTTGAAGTAACATTGGGATGGGGGGGGGGGGGGGGGGTGGCACATGAATTGGAATGGATGAGTGTGTAGGAAACTTGGTATTATCTGGTTTACGGAGTCAGTTTTGGTTCCGATAATCGCTAACCGTAAAGTGTTAATTCACGAAACGTAAATCCGGGTATCGTAAAAATATGAAACTTGAAATAATGACTAAACTTGTCAAAATACTCCATAATAAAATATAAAATGAATGGTAAGTTCCATCGGGTTGCTTAAACGCTGTTAAAACTGGAAACGCGGGTCTAAAACGCGTAATTCGCGTAAAACGCTGAACTGGAAAATGTAAAATTCCAAAACTTTTAGAATTGTCGTAAAATGAGAGAAAATCACATTTCCATCGTTTATAGTGTTTTATGGACATATCGGGATGCTGAAACGACGTTTAAACCTAAAAGTAAATCTCAGACACGGCTTCGTGATTTTTGCAGAAATGATCCAACGAGTGCCAAACTCTCGGATTATCATTAAAATAGTTTAACTTACGAGAATATGAAATAAAAATTTCGGAGATGAATAGTGAAAGTGAATAGTAAAAATGAATAGTAACTTTCCGAAATAAAATTTCGACGTTTGAAAAAGGACATAAAATTACGAGTTGTGACAGTAATTTACTATTAGACAGTGGAAGTGTAAAGAGGTTTACTTAGGGGATTGATCTACAGTGAATTGTTGAAGAGAATTGTCATCGACATCTACTCATGGGGTATTGATTTGTATATTGCTTCCAGTTGATATATTTATGTACACATAGTTATGATGATTCCCAGAGATCATCATCATCATGGAGGGAGAATTGTGTACATTGGGGCTTTTATCAAAGAACTGGAAGCATTCTAAGTGGGTTGAAAATGTCGATGTAAAGTTCCTCAAACAAACCCGTGAAGAAGCTACAGATTATCAGTCTATGATCCACTTTACGTTTTGGATGACATGTTAAGAGACTGAAGACATTTTGGGCAGAGTTGAGAGATACTTCTTCAACAAGCATCAAGGTTATATCAAAAGGGTCGTCAGTTTGGAAGGGAGCAAGTTAATTAATGGGATTACTAATTAGGAGGGATTAATAACCCAATTAGTGAGTGTTTCTATAGCAGTAGATTCTCACCAGATCCATTTAAGTCAAAGGTTGTTCTTCTCACAAGATTTCAAGTACGTGTGCATAAAATGTGTTGCTGATTCTGAGGTATCAAAACCAGCAAGGGGAAAGGAGACATACATCTAAATGCATAATGAGTACATGTGATGAACTTAATACTTCGTCTTAATTGAAGTTATACCAGGGAGACAAATGTCACAACCGTAGAGATAATTAGTGTCTTAACTCGTGGCGTTTGGTGTATCATTCCAACTATGTGGGGGAAGTGGTCTCTTGATACTTGTGGTATGTATTACTTCATCTTTCAGTGGGAAGAAATATGAGAAGAACAATCGGAGCGTGAGATGATATTGGTTATCGACATCTTTATATGAGCTGATATTATTTATGGTAAAGTGCTTCTGGTTAATGCTTCATGTACACAATGTTATGCTGATTCCGATGAGATCGCAACCATCAGGGGAGAGATTTGTGTACATCAAGGACGCGGAACAGGTTCACGTGATCAGGCTTAATCATATATTCCGGAGGTGATATCCACAGAGATGATCAGTGCTTCAGCCTGTTACTTTGGTGTCATCGTTTCTTCTTGTGTTGGATACATGCGTACAATATGGATTGAGTTGGTATGTGTAAGATAACTGGAAAGCATTTGGTGAAATGAAGATGTTGATATCTTATTCCCCCGAATAGACAACTGCTCCAAACCGCAAAGTAATGTGAACATCGGGGACGTACAACAGGGTCATGTGATCGGGCTTCATCATACATTCCGGGATTGATAACCGCAGAGATGATCCGTGGTTCACCCTATTACTTCGGTGTTATCGTTTTCTTCGGGTTTCTGAGCTTCATCCAATGAGACTTTTTGCGTCACTTCAACGTCCTGGGGGAAGTGGTCTCATGTAGGTGATTGTCGGTTTGGGGGGGAAGCTACCAAAGCTTCACATTGAGGAGGCAATAAAAACTTTCAGAAATTTGGTGGGTGTCTAGCGATTAACTCAGTTGTGAGATTCTAGTGATTTGTTAACTACCTGTGTTTGGTGAATTGTTGTGACTTAAGTCGTTTCGATTAGTCCGATTGTAATTTGACGTTGTGAGTTAATCTTTACAACTTGACTTATTACGATCAGATCTATTGTAACTTGACTTGTCGCGACTTGACACTTAATGCTAATTGTCACTTATCCAAGATCTCTCTCTAAGTTTAACTCGCATATTACATCTTTCGGTTTCTTTGGTTGACTTTAGTAAAATCCCGGGAGAAAATCGATCTCTCGGTTTAAGTCACAAGAGTTGTAAAATCCCGTTTAAGATTATATCATGGCATCTACCGCTTTAGACGATTATTCAGGAGCCTCGAATGCTTTGGTGGTGAAAGTTTAAGAGATGTTGACTACTGATTTCTACAACTAGCTGAACGATACTATCATTCTGGTACTCATGTCAACATCTTCTTAAACTGATTTGTATCCTTTGTACATATATTATAGGCCAAAATATATATTAGTACCCTGAATTTGGTTAACCGGGTCCTCTACTACCCTGAACGCTTAAGGGTGTAGAATAGTACCCTCAACTTGGATAATCAGATACCTTAGTACCCTGACGGCCTAACTCAATTTGACCAACTCACATAATTTGCACATGACTTTCCTGTTAGTTTGTTAACTGGAATTTGGCATGAACAATCTCTAAACAAATACCGAGTATCATAAGTCACCTGATATATAGAATATGCAAGATAAATGCTAAAGCTTTATAAAAAAAACCATCACCATAAGTCATTTGATATATAGAAATGCAATAGAACACTTAAAAAATACCAAATTCTCAAAGTACATCCATGAGAACATCCATGCAAAGTAGATGCACACTGAAAATGCAATACCAATTGTGAATGTTAGAAAAAGCATATATCCAATATATAAATAAAACAAAAAATAATGCAAGAGTGTTTTTGTTTACATCATAGAGAGAGCACGTCTTTGAATTATGAGTGTTAGGGTTGCAAATTCCATAATGCATGTCTTTTCCAATGGCGAGAGAGCTTAGTCTTGGATTTTTTCAGCTCATACTTTCTTCTCTTTCTTGCTTTCTTTGGCCTACCAGGCATTGGTTTTGGGAGAGGTGGAGACAATTCCCCGCGACCGTTATTTGGCCAAAACTCTTCACTTCCCACGACTTTAATTGGATGGTTGTAGGCTGCAATAAATTTTTCGTTCGAATAACATTTGTCTAGATAATCAAATGGATCTTTCGCTCTACTATTGATTGCTGGAGTAGCATGGCAACATGGGAATGTTAAAAAGAGTATATACATATAGAATGTTAAAAAGAATAAAAACAAGCATTACGTACCTTCGTTCAACTACTATTTTGTGTCCAAGACTACTGATCTTAACACAGTAACACAAAACAAAGCTTGGTAAATATTTAGTAAAATTTTGAAAAAGGATGGCTGACCTCAAAATTCCAAGATCGAAACTCAAAAATGACCTATTTATTCAGATGTCGTGCTATGTTACGATTTATATCAATATATATGTAGAGTTAGACTATGAATTCAAAGAAAATAAAAACAATGAAAAAAATTCAAACACCAGGTGTAAAAATCCTATATTAATTATTAAAAGGCCTTACCCCTTACCTTTCACAAGATTGATTCACTAGTTAGTTCAGATTACAAAGCCTTGGAAAGGGTAGGTCGTCATTTGGTTTCTGTGTTTTATTTGGATTTTAAAAAGTCACATGAAAATCATGCGACCCAGTAAAACTGAGTGAGGGTACTAAGGTATCCAATTTTCCAAATTGAGGGTACTATTCTACCCTTTTAAGAGTTCAAGGTACTAGAAGACCCGGTTAACCAAATTCAGGGTACTAATATGCATTTTGGCCTATATTATACTAAATTGTAAATAGAAAAATATAAAACCTATAAAAACCATAAAAATCTGAAAAATCATAAAAAATCCAAAAATATTCTTCTCTCGACATGTCTCTTGTGTAATCAATATTATGTACGTTTCTAGAAATGTCATTCAATAATGACACGGAATCATACATATGCTTGAGCAAGAGTTTTTCGGTTTCAAATAAAGTTTTTTTTAAAACATGTCGTATCTCAAAATATTCTTCAAAAACTATGGCTTACAGTAATTTCAGGCTGTAACCCGGACTTAGAATAATGACTTGCTATTACTTTAGATAGCAACCCGTTTTTCAAAATGGGGAAAACACGTCGCCAAAAAGACGGTTGTTCCTTTTACCGGGTGCAGTTCACCTGGGCATGGATTACTTTATATCCATGTTTCCTCGATCTAATGTACGCTTCAGTGCATTATTTCTTGATAAAGAAGAGAAATCTTCTTTCTATCGCCAAATATTTTCCCTTCTATGATTTTTTTGGAAAATATTTGTGCAAAACTTGGTGGTACAATGACATTTTGATTAAAAATCAAATTGAACTCAAAATTTTGATAAAATTTTTCACTCAATCAATGACATCATTTACTTAAGCTTTAACATCCGTCATTGATTGAGGGGGAGAGTTATTTCTCAAAATTTTATGTATCATCAAAACTCTCCACACTTTGTACAAAAACCTTGCAACAAAACGATTTGTGATGGTTATGTGTCAGAATGAGAACATTTTCAAAGAGTTTTCATTAAAACTTCAAATCTTTTGCAAACTCATTAAATCTGACACATAACAACCTCCCTCACAGATTGAGGGGGAGCATGGAAAAAGTTCCTTGTATCAGAAAATATTAAAATTATCCGCATTTCTCTCCCAAACGTTTCCTAACTTATTTAAATCAATTGAGATCAAAAATCTCGAAAGATTTGAAATTTTTGATCGGGGGAGAGAATGTGATTTAAATACGAAATCTGATAATCAAAAGTGATCTTTTGGACTCAATAAATAGGCTCCCACATATGTGCTAAACACTTTCGAACATCGATGCACATATTGAGGGGGAGCAAAAGGCGTTTGTGGAAGTTATACCAAAGACCGACCATTTATCTTTATGCATGGAGTTATAAGGATGGATAAGGTTAGGTATGAGTCCCCATGATCCACCAGAACCGGACGGATCTTCCCAGGGACAATCCTCTAGATAGATTAGAAGTCCTTAGGAATGTTTGAAAAAAGGAGAAAAGTGAGAAAGAGAAGAGTGCGGACTGAGATAGAGTTAGGACTGGAACAAACCCAACAAGGTTCTAGTGGTGAAGTCTCGGTAAGCACTGAAGGGGTTGAAGAATGAAAAAGAAATTAAAAGAGAAAGGGTGAAAAGAAACAGCCTTAGGGCAGAAACCGGGTTCAATTCATAATCTACTGGCGGTTACTAAGGTAACACTGGTATTGAAGTCAAGACGTCATGGACCCAGTGACGCACTGCACTAAACTTCCCAACCAATCAAGTTCTCTTAAAAGAGCTTGTTTCATTCTCACGGGGAACCCTATGCAATGTCTCGACCGCTCATTGCGAGCTATGTTGATACCTAAAACAGGAGACGCCTCCCCAGTCTCCAGGAGTGGATCAAAACGAACTATTGAGTCTAGAGCCAAAGAGATCATCCATAAATCTTAATAGGACACATTCCAAATATGCTTATTGTTTCACACAATGTGGTATTGCCAGAACATCCGAGTGATGTGAAAATATTCACAATGACGATGGAAATCCTTCTAGAGCGAACATCTCTCAAGCTCTTGGTAGGTGACATGTGAGATCCATCATGGATCAATGATCAAGTGACAACTGGAAAGCAACGATGGTGCGATTCAAAATTGAATGAAACTTGTTCCAGGATATGGATTGACATATACTTTTGCTAAAACCTTTCAATGTGCTCACAAACTAACTTTTCGAGCACATTGATTGTGTATAATCTTTCAAACAAAAGTATTTTTTAATGGAAATGTGATTCAAAGTATAAAACTCTCATCGTGTCTCAAAAATGTTTATTATATGACACGCGAGTGATTTCTATAAATCAATTTCTCATCAATCCGTGAATACCAATTCACTGATTCACTCTACCGTGCTATCTGCTTTGAGACGTTCCGGTATAAGAACATGCTAAGTATGAAGATTCCGAAGTGGTTTCTTTGGAAAATTCATTACTACAAGTTGTAAATTCCTGTCAATGAGAGTCTTCTTTAAAAGAGACTCTACCTGATCACATGTCGGTTTTCACAAAACCGGAGGGTAGTCTGTCCTCGCAGAACGAATGACAAAGCCATATTCGTTCTCTATCTTTATTGCTAACTGTTTTATTTCAGGGACACATATAAAGATGGCGTTGATGGCTCCTATCTCCAGCTGAATCGGGTCAATCCATACCTCATGCTCACACATCCTCCTCACTTTCAATGATGAAGAGAGACTTACTACAAAAAATGTTGAGAGACTACCAACAACGTTTCCGCAACTCTGATGAAAAGTCTCCTGATCCACAAACATTAATGTAAAGTCTCCTGATCCAGAAGGGTGTGAGCATGATGGTCCTAAAGTCACCACATCACATAAAGGCAATACTATTGTGGATGAGCTTGGAGATTTACTGTGGCTGATGATCACAAAGAAGCTCAAAGATCACACATTCCAAAGGAATCTCAAATCAAAAGATCATTGCTTGAAGTACAAAGTGTGCTGAAAAGTGAAATATCAGAACCTACGAGCTACAAGATCAAAAGAATGCTTGAAGAACGAAGAGCTTAATTTCCAAGGTGACCTCGCTTAGGGGGAGATTGTTAGGAATACGAATATTCCTATAAAAGACTCGGTCACCTAAATGATGTAATAGCATTATGATAGCTCGTAGTTAGTTTATTAGTTAGTTAGATATTAGTTTAGTTTAGGTAACATCGTGGAAGAAGGACGGGTCTTTACCCACTGTATGCCTGATCCACAGCCCGGGTGAGGGCGTTTTTATCTTTTTTGTAGGAAACTATAAATACCCCTCTCCACATGTGCAGAGGGTTGGTGCTTCCTTTTTTTCAATCTAACCTTCTCATTTTTCTCTCATCTCTTTCTCTCTCTAGAAACACCCAACTCACTTTCTCTCTCTAAACTATGTTTTCTTCATCTTTCTTTCTTTAATTCGATCCATATCACAAGAACCATACTTGTTTGTGTATTTGAATATCTTACATAAAATATAAATTATAATACTTATCTTTTATTAAAAACCCTTAGGTTTTGTAAAGTTAACACATTAACCCCCTATCGGCATAACTTTACATCGTTAGTCCAAAACGATTTATAATTTTATTTCTAATCCAAAACTATTTTATATTTACATTTTATACCCAAAAATTTCTAGATTTACAGTTTTCGTCACAAAAAATGTCAAAATGACAGTTTTCCCTTAAACTTTTCATATTTACAGTTTTAGTCCCTCGGTTAAGAATTTTTGCAAATTTAGTCCAAATTTCACCAACATGAAAACTTAACATTTTTATTTTCTAAATAAGTTGGAAATAGCTTATTTAAGCTGCGAAACAGCTTATTTGACCAAAAGAGCTTATTTTGAGTTAAATGGGCCTTTAACGAGCTAATAACTACGCCCGTTAAGGTTTTTAAAATCTTTGGGATTGGGAAACTATTGGGCTTAGCTTTGGGCTCATACTTAGACTCTAAAAACTTTGAAAAACAGTTGGTATGATCAGCTTATTCCATAAGCTTATTTTAAGCTTAATGGGCTTAAATGCCCAATCGTGGGTTTTAAGTTTTAAGAAAACGTTACGAGCTTTAGGGTTAAATGAGGGATCATGTGAGGGTATAGGAGTGAGTAATTGATGAGGCGAAAAATGATTCGTTTTTAGGGGGTCATTTAAGCCCGAATTCGAATTTATTTGATCAAATATTGCCCTAAATTGTTCCTTTTGTGATTTTAGGTACTTTGGGAGAGAAATCTGGAAAAGGAAGCGATTCGGACGTTTTTGGAGCATAAAAGTGAAGAAAATGCCAAAGTCTTAATTTTCCATGCTGGGAACAGTAGGTGACGGCGTCAAGAGTAACTCTCTGACGGCGTCAAGAGCAAAATTCCATGACGACCCAGTACAGATTTGACGGCGTCACGAAGGTAGGGCGTCAAGAGTAAAAGTCATGATGGCCTGGAAATGATTAAGTCTTGACGGCGTCAAATGTAGATCAAGGCAGTCCGAGAATAGTTTTGGCGGCGAGGTGACGGCGTCACAAGCTTAGTCTTGACGCCGTCAGACCCCTTTTCCTATATATAGTTTTCTAATTTTTCACATTAAAGGGGAGAAGTTTTGGAGAAACCCTAAGTACGATTTTGGTGCGAATTTTACAGGTTTTTCAAGGGTTCCAAACCCTTGATACCTTTCATGTGTAATTGAGATAAGTGTTCTTTTAATTCAATCAATATGTCTATGTGTTGGTTGTCTATATCTTGTTCTTGTCTTAATTCCATCATGTTAAGCTAGATCTATCTTGTGTTTGCTTGGATCTAATGAAACCTAGATGTTAATTATGTGTTGATTACTTGTTTATACTTGTCTTGGATGAATGATTTATATGTTAGGCTTAAGAAAACTGGCAGATCTCCAATTGGTAACATGCTTGAACGTCTTAAGAAACATGAACCGACGAGCACTAGGTCTTTATTGGTTGTATTTAATGCATGAGCCACTGTTTACAATCCCTATAGTTGTGTTGGACATGGTGTAGGAGGAGATAAGAGCTCATAGAATTGGGGAGTTAAGTGTGCCACCCCATGAATGGTATTAAGGAATACGATCCGTCATCCATGCAATTATAACAAGTAATTAACGTGTAAAAGATGTCTAGGGAGTAGTGAAATCTAAGTAAACACATTTTCTCCACTTATTGCTCACAACTTTAGTATAATTTAGTTTATTTTCATTTCTAGTATTTTATTTTGATTGCATCTTTAGTATTGGGTTAGTTGATTAGAAACTAATTCCGCCCAAATCCTTCAAACCCGAGATTTTTACTTGCTTTTCATAAAATATAAAATACAAAAAATAATCATCCCTCACCTTTAGAACTAGTATTTAGGTTTTCTAATCCTAGCGACACTATTCCTAAGCTGAACGATCAATCCCCCGGTACTTGTCACTATACTATACTACAACGATCAGGTACACTGCCTGGTAGGGGTTGTAAGCTTCTCAAGATCCCTTGAGAGGTAAAACCTGGTGCAATCCCTACGCATCAAGTTTTTGGCGCCGCAGCCCGGGGAATAGTTATTGTCTAGGTTAGAATTTCTTTTTATTAGGTCTACTTGCTAGATTCCTTTCTAGTAAGATTTTATTTTTTTTTATTTTTAGGTTCTCTTTATTCTATCTTATTTCTTTGTGTTTTTGTTCATAACTCTTCACCACCTGCCATCATGGCAAACGATAAGTCCTTTAACCTTAGGATCACTAGGAGTCGTAGTTCCACTAGAAACCTGGTCTTGCCTTAAATGCCCAATCGTGGGTTTTAAGTGATAGGGGAACCCATTTTTGCAATGCGCAAATGGAAAAGGTCATGAAGAGGTATGGAGTACCC
Source organism: Artemisia argyi (assembly GCA_030686995.1). Taxonomy (NCBI): domain Eukaryota; kingdom Viridiplantae; phylum Streptophyta; class Magnoliopsida; order Asterales; family Asteraceae; genus Artemisia; species Artemisia argyi. Next base: position 103,181,619 of record CM060686.1, on the reverse strand, counting down.
CATCGGTTCTCCACCGCCTATCATCCACAAACCAATGGCCAAGTCGAAAACACCAATAGGGCTATTAAAAGAATACTTGAAAAAACGGTTAGTCAAAACAGAAAGGACTGGTCATTTAAACTCGACGAAGCCTTATGGGCATTCCGAACCGCCTATAAAACACCTATTGGAACGACCCCGTTCCGCATGGTGTATGGTAAGGCATGTCACTTACCAGTGGAGTTAGAACATAAGGCTTATTGGGCGCTTAAGACATGCAACTTAGATTGCACAATTGCTGGAAATAATAGGTTCTTGCAATTACACGAGCTTGATGAGCTTAGGCTAGAAGCCTACGAATCATCCATTACATATAAAGAGAGAGCGAAAAGATGGCATGACCAGAGAATTAAGAAACCCAAAGAATTTTCAGAAGGAGACAAGGTCCTATTATACAATTCTCGGTTGAGATTATTTCCGGGAAAACTTAAGTCTAGATGGTATGGACCATTCACGGTAAAGAATTCCCCTAAAATTGGAGCCGTGGTGTTACTAGATGATGAAGGTAGGGAATTTACTGTTAACATACAACGTGTAAAACACTACCAAGAGAATAACAATGAAATGATTAGTGAGGAGGATGTGACGTTTGATGATGAGGTCACGTAGTAACCCATGACCTTAAGTCTAGCAACAAGACTCGTAAATAAAGAAAAGCGCTTCTTGGGAGGCAACCCATGTTTTGTGTGATTTTATTAGTTTGTTTGTTATTTGCTTCCGTATGCATGCTTAATTTTTATTGTTGGTAGATCATGTTTCTAAACTAAATAGTGGAAATACTTTACTTTGTTGTTTTGGCTTAGTCTTAACTCCACTTAAAGGTATTTTTGCAAAAGATAAGTGTAAGGGGAAACCCCAAATATGTTTTCAAGAAACAAACCAATCATGATTCTCCACAATATTAAATGAACATGTATATTCGTATTTGTTAGAGTCAAATGCTTGTATTGAGTCATAATGAAGTTTTGCAGGATTTTCCAGGAAGTAGGACCAAGTTTTTCCAGAAATTTTCCGGAAACTTAACATAAGAATTTCTGCATGTCACTTCTGACGGCGTCAAGAGTTTACTCTTGACGGCGTCAAGTGTAAAAATCTGGAAATTTTACCGGTTTTGTTTTTCTAACGGAGTCTTATGGTTTTTGTGAATTATTAAGTTTTATAATCTCCAGGAGATCTGCAAACTTCATTCCACAAGCATTATATCTTATCTTGTTTTCTAGGATTTAGTAACTTATATAGGATGCCGCCGATTTTACGCGAGGTTGTCTTGTCTATTTTATCAGGTTTTACAGGTTATGTATGACAAGAAGATGATTTATATTCTGGAAGGGAAGCTTTGATTGTTCATTTTCTTGGAGGAAGATTTAACCTGGCCACCCTATTATCCATACCGAGCGAATCAGGGGAGTATTTGATTTCATTCTCTTTACTTTTTCACTTTTACATTCTTTACTTGAACATTGGGGACAATGTTCATCTTAAGTGTAAGGGGAAGGTAAAAAGATGATACCTTACATATGCACTTTCGCTTGAGTTTGTTTTGTTTAATGGTAGATGTGTAATAAAACTATGAGAAATACTTGTTAGTGCAATTTTAGCGCCAAATTTAAAATTTTTTACAACATTTAGGAGTAAAACTTTAGCCATAGCAAGCGTCTCATGGATAGGAGATTGTATGATTAGCACATAACCGTACTTTCAGAAAAATTTTCCACCCAAATATGTGAGGTTCGCCTTTAGATTTGATAGGAAAAGCATTTACTATTAGTGCTTATCAGTGTACCGGTAGCATTTAGATTCTAGAACTTGCGTTAGTGATGCATCCCGAGACCGCTAGTGAGACTACATTTGTGTGGTAGGTTTACTACATGATAAGAGGCATTAGGATTACCCTTGTGTTAAACCCGTATCATAATTACTTGACCATTTATGTCATATTACTTGACTAGTTAAGTCAACTAATTTTTCCCACACCTTTAGCGTTGTACTCATTTTTAGTACACGAAACCCCTAGTACACCCCTCCGAGCCTATCTTTTCGTTTCTAACTTTAAGCATTTTACTTAAAGGAAGAATTTGTTACACCCCACTTAAATGTACAACCAAATCGCCTTAGCCTTCCGTGTATGCGCTCATTTTTAGTGCATTATTGTTATTTGTTAAACCCTAAGTTAACTTTCTAATTGATTACATGGTTGCTAAGTCGAGTCATATCCTTGTACATATTGTTTTGGGACGATTGGGACTCATGGGTAAAGTACTTATTTTATGGAGTAATGGGGAAGAACATCATATTATTACCCCCATATGTACGTTAATCTTAAAAGTGCTCCAAGTGTTTTGATTTTCTTAATTCGAGTCATTAGATTAGTTTAATGTAAAGTATGTAAAGATTCAAGTGTAAGGGAAATGTCCATTCCCTATGATATATTATTTTGGATGGTAGGGTAAGAGTGTATGCGGAAAAAAAATCAAAAAATCAAGAAAAAGAAAAAAAAAAATAGAAAAAGGAAAAAAGAGAAAAAAACATACGGACTACCATCCCTTTTTATTCTATGTTCATTTTATGTTTTTTTTTTTTTTTTTTTTTTTTTTTTTTTTTTTTTTTTTTGTTATTTTTCATTTATAAGCTTAAGTCGAGTCTAGTCTTGGCTTAGCAACGCCATATTGTACATGTAATTAACCAAGATTGTTAACTCGCCACCAGTAAAACTTCCTTTATCCAAAAAAAAAAAACCGTGTATTTCATATCCCTACACCTAACGTTACAACCCTTTAAAAGACCTCTTTGATAGTTTATCCTAGGTGCTTACACCATGTGGTGGAGGTTTGATCCTTTCCCAAGCCTATGGTAATCTATTTTGCTATGATAGGTAGTGAGAGATATCTTCCGTTTCCATATTGTAATTTACACTTTATTACACCCGAGAGATGTGAGTATCTAAACACTATTTGTGAGGTGCTAGTGTATGACCTCCGTGCTTGTCTATTGGTCTTTAGTGGAACGATTATTTGTTGTAATTACTTTTATATTAGTATTAAATGACCCCTAACTTGTCTTTTGAGTAGAATAAAAGCGCATTTGCTTGAGGACAAGCAAATCTCAAGTGTAAGGGTATATGATGAGGCGAAAAATGATCCGTTTTTAGGGGGTCATTTAAGCCCGAATTCGAATTTATTTGATCAAATATTGCCCTAAATCGTTCCTTTTGTGATTTTAGGTACTTTGGGAGAGAAATCTGGAAAAGGAAGCAATTCGGACGTTTTTGGAGCATAAAAGTGAAGAAAACGCCAAAGTCTTAATTTTCCATGCTGGGAACAGTAGGTGACAGCGTCAAGAGTAACTCTCTGACGGCGTCAAGAGCAAAATTCCATGACGACCCAGTACAGATTTGACGGCGTCACGAAGGTAGGGCGTCAAGAGTAAAAGTCATGACGGCCTGGAAATGATTAAGTCTTGACGGCGTCAAATGTAGATCAAGGCAGTCCGAGAATAGTTTTGGCGGCGAGGTGACGGCGTTACAAGCTTGGTCTTGACGCCGTCAGACCCCTTTTCCTATATATAGTTTTCTAATTTTTCACATTAAAGGGGAGAAGTTTTGGAGAAACCCTAAGTACGATTTTGGTGTGAATTTTATAGGTTTTTCAAGGGTTCCAAACCCTTGATACCTTTCATGTGTAATTGAGATAAGTGTTCTTTTAATTCAATCAATATGTCTATGTGTTGGTTGTCTATATCTTGTTCTTGTCTTAATTCCATCATGTTAGGCTAGATCTATCTTGTGTTTGCTTGGATCTAATGAAACCTAGATGTTAATTATGTGTTGATTACTTGTTTATACTTGTCTTGGATGAATGATTTATATGTTAGGCTTAAGAAAACTGGCAGATCTCCAATTGGTAACATGCTTGAACGTCTTAAGAAACATGAACCGACGCGCACTAGGTCTTTATTGGTTGTATTTAATGCATGAGCCACTGTTTACAATCCCTATAGTTGTGTTGGGCATGGTGTAGGAGGAGATAAGAGCTCATAGAATTGGGGAGTTAAGTGTGCCACCCCATGAATGGTATTAAGGAATACGATCCGTCATCCATGCAATTATAACAAGTAATTAACGTGTAAAAGATGTCTAGGGAGTAGTGAAATCTAAGTAAACACATTTTCTCCACTTATTGCTCACAACTTTAGTATAATTTAATTTATTTTCATTTCTAGTATTTTATTTTGATTGCATCTTTAGTATTGGGTTAGTTGATTAGCAACTAATTCCGCCCAAATCCTTCAAACCCGAGATTTTTACTTGCTTTTCATAAAATATAAAATACAAAAAATAATCATCCCTCACCTTTAGAACTAGTATTTAGGTTTTCTAATCCTAGCGACACTATTCCTAAGCTGAACGATCAATCCCCCGGTACTTGTCACTATACTATACTACAACGATCAGGTACACTGCCTGGTGGGGGTGGTAAGCTTCTCGAGATCCCTTGAGAGGTAAAACCTGGTGCAATCCCTACGCATCAGTAATTTACGTGTCTCGTTAGTTTATCATGGAAACTAATAGGTTACACTTTAGAAACAACACGTTATGTGTCTCGTTTAGGATATACGTGGCCAAAGCATGTGTCGACCAAACTAGTTTAAAACAATTTTCAGTTTCTAAAATTTTCTAAGTGTTGGGGTTGAAATCGTATGGGTCAAGGGGACTTAGTAACGTGTCTATAGGAGTGCTTATATGTTATTATTAGCGCTAAATGTTTTACTAAACTTAGTTTCTTATGTGTTATACTTATGGTTTCGCTAATAATATATATATGTTATAACTATAAATAACAAGAAAAAGAAGACAAGTAAATTTGTCGTGTATAAAAGTAAGTCATGTGAGAAAACGAAATGAAATAAGTTGCTCACCTCATCAAGTATGGTGGAGTAGAAACGAGTCGTAGGAGTTGAAAATGACCAAGAAAACAATGCTACACGATTCTTGTAACGCCAAAGATTTAGGATATGGATTTGGTTATACCCTTGCTTGGTTTGAAATTCTCTTAACTTGACCAAAGCTATACGTACCCACAAGGACCTTAAGAACTTAGAAAAACTTGTGTGTGGTGATTGTTTTAAGTATGCATGGGTTCGAATACATGCATGCACGTATATATATATATATATATATATATATATATATATATATATATATATATATATATATATAGATGGTTTGAAAACATGTGGATTGTGTCCCTCAGTGACCAAGGTCAATGTGGTACGAGTAATATGGAAAGAATAGTGGTGCAAATAGTTTTGTGACGATTGTGCATCGTCCTTGTGTGTATACGAGCAAGAGGAAGGAAACAAAGTTTCCATGCTTTGCATTTGGTTCAAATACTTGGTCACTAAGGTTTTTATGATTAGTATGAAGTCAAAGAGGGATGAATAGGAGGTTTGGTGGATATATCGTCCTTGTGGAGTCCCTGCCGAGAAGAAAAAAATAAGAAACCATGGTTGCATTTGGTTTTTCCTTGGTAACAATGGGAAGGTCAATCCCTTTTAATGCATTTGAAAAATGAGCTTGCTTATGATCTCCTTGGAAGCCAAGTGTAGGAATAGGGAAGTTGGTATCAACATTCGTCCTTGTGGAGATGTTAACGAGAGGAAGGGAACAAAACAACATAATATTTGTTTGTCTTGGATTTGTTTGTGATTACTAGGTAGGCAAGGGTTAAGTAAAACGTGTTATATTTGTGGTGAAGTCGTTTGGAGTAGTATAGGAGTGGTACGAGACAATATGGCTAGGACAGATAGGTTTTTAGGATTTTTAAAATGGTTGAATTCGAGCTGAGCTTTGATCGTTTTTGAACGAGTAAACATACATGACATCTAAAATGGTTTGGTTCCTATGATTCTCAGTTGGAAGGGCACACAAGATAGGTAAAAAATATGTATAGGTTGTGTGGAAAATTTAGGAGAAAACGGGGCAAAGTAATCGGGGTTTAGGACGAGTTTTTGAAATACTTATAAGGGTTTAGTGGGCTTATATGTGAGTTGGGCTTGTGTCATGGACTGGGCTAGAGGAAAGGAAAGAAAAGACAAAAAAATAAAAGGGTCCGTTTGGGTGTGTGGTGTGTAGCAGAATTGGGCCGAGGCCCAATGAGATTTACAGGCCCAATTGTTTTGTCTTGAAAGTCGTGTCGAAAATAGGAGTAGTTACGGAGTGTTCGTGGAAATTTTCGTGAGCTCGGGAATTTATTAGGACGTATTTGGTTAGTTATCAGAATATATATATATATATATATATATATATATATATATATATATATATATATATATATATATATATATATATATATATATATATATAATTATTACGTTACTTAATAAACGTTAACTATAAAAATTATTTCGCGATACTTAGACTATCTAGGTTCGTGTGTAAGCGCGTTCCAAGGTAAACGGTGATCACAAACGACATTGTGATTATAAAAGTGTATCTCGACTAACAAAAAAAATTTTGTTATCGGTAAAAAGGGTTTTTATTTATCGTAATGATTCGTAAATCATGAGTTTGCATTTACTATTTAGGAGGGAAAATTACTGATGGTTACAGTACATACCCCTTACTGTGAATTCCGTCCCAGAATTCAAGCTGAAACGATTGTCGGTTATGCCTAGGAGAAGATGTGCGGGTATTTGTTGCGGATTTGGTCTTCGCGTTCCCATGTGTACTTCGGTCCTCGCCAATGTTTTAAAAATCGCGCCTAAGGCGCGCCTACTCCCTAAATCCCACGAGGCTCTAGCCTTTGGGATTTTTTTAGATCGAGGCTCACGACATGCATGAATCCCGTAAAAATCGCAGCGTCTTGGGGATTTTTGCGCTTTAGCGCCTTGGGGATTTGTGCGCCTGGAAGATGTAACGGGGTTTTAACCTTTTTTTTCTTAATAGTAAGATACATTTTGGCTTACATGTTATATACATTTGGCCCTTTAAGTTATAAAGTATCTAATAACCCTAATATTTTAGAAAATAACTAAAACACACAATCAACAAAGAATTATGCTTTTTTTTTTCTTCTTTTTTTTGTAATCTAATGTCTAAGAATTGTAGCTTATTAACAGATACAAATATTGTTTCTTTAGTGTTAAGTGTTACCAAACAACTATAGATTTTTTGTTGATGATAGTTGATAGTTTGATATATGGTAATTTGTTAAATTTTACAAGTCATAAACTCATATATTGTAATGTATATTCAGGAATTTAGGGTAGTTCATGGATTCTAATATGTTGCTTGCTTAATATTTTGGGTTTAAATGCAACCTTTGTTAGATGTAATAACTATTAAGTGGCATTATACATTGAATATTGATATTTTTGTGTTATTTAAGCTCAATAAGTTGTCACATATGTTAAAAAAAAGCCTAAATGTATAGTGCGCCTCATATTTATGAATCCCGCGCCTTGGTTTGCGCCTCGACTCGAGACACTTTGACCTCCTTTGCGCCTTAGTGCACCTTGAGCCTTTCAGAACATTGGTCCTCGCTTCAAGTCCCAGCGAACTTTAACAATAGGGATGCGGTGGTGTTTTAGTTGTTTAACCTCCCTATCCATGATGTCCATGGGTTCTTCCGTAAAGACAAGATTGTCGTCGAGCTGAATCTCTTTCCAATGGATAACAAGAGATTCATCGGACAAGCATTTCTTTAGGTTTGATACATGGAAGGTGTCGTGCACTCGGTTAAGTTCTATGGGTAGTTCTAGTTTGTAAGCAACCGGTCCTATCCTTTCTAGGATCCTAAAGGGACCAATATACCTAGGGTTTAGTTTTCCACATTTTCCGAAACGTATCATTCCTTTCCAAGGATATACCTTTAACATGACCATGTCTCCTAATTGGAATTCCATGAGTTTTCGTCTTACGTCAGCATAACTCTTCTGCCTGTCTCTGGCAGCTTGCAGACGTTGTTTTATCTTTACTATCTTTTCTGTTGTCTCATGAACGAGATCGGGCCCAGTAAGTTGTGTATCTCCAACTTCGGCCCAACAGATAGGTGATCTGCACTTCCGACCGTAAAGTGCTTAGAAGGGTGCTGCCTTAATACTGGCGTGGAAGCTATTGTTGTGGGAAAACTCGGCCAAAGGTAGGTGTCTATCCCAACCTTTTCCGAAGTCGATAGCGCATGCTCGTAGCATGTCTTCTAAGGTTTGGATGGTTCTCTCACTCTGTCCTTTGGTTTGGGGGTGATAATCCGTGCTCATATCTAATTTGGTTCCCAAGGCTTTTTGCAAAGTCTTCCAAAAATGAGAGGTGAAACGGCTATCTCGGTCAGAGATGATTGAAATAGGCACTCCATTTTGTGACACTATTTCTTTGAGGTATAACTGCGTGAGCGTACTCATCTCGTCAGTTTCTTTGATCGGTAGTAAGTGAGCGGATTAGGTAAGACGATCTACAATGACCCAGATGGTGTCTAAACCGGTTGAGGTTTTGGGTAGTTTGGTGATGAAGTCCATGGTAATACATTCCCATTTCCATTCGGGTATCTCGGGTTGGGTTAGTAATCCTGAAGGTTTTTGGTATTCTGCCTTTACTCGTGAACAAGTCAAACATTTCCTGACAAACTCAGTAATGTCGGCTTTCATGTTTGGCCACCAGTAAAGTTTCTTTAGGTCGTGGTACATTTTGTCAGAACCTGGGTGGATGGAGTATTTAGACTTGTGAGATTCATGCATGATGAGGTCTCTTATACCTCCATAGAGAGGAATCCAACTTCTCTCTTTGAAACAGAGTGTTCCATCAGCTCGTTTCACAAAACCGTTGGGGTTTTCTGGCATGTCATAAATCTTTTCCTTTGATCGGTTGGTTTACTTAAGGGCTTCGGTTTGTCTGTTGAGTATTTGGGAAGGAAGAGGTGAAAAGATGGTTATTCCTAATGATCTAACCCTAAGAGGTTTAAGTCGTTCCTTCTGACTTAAGGCATCTGCCACTACGTTAGCTTTACCGGGGTGATAACGGATTTCACAGTCGTAGTCACTAAGTAATTCTAACCATCTATGTTGTCTCATATTTAGTTCCTTATGGTCTAAGATGTGTTGGAGGCTTTTGTGGTCGGTGTATACGGTGCATTGTATGCCATACAGGTAGTGTCTCCATAACTTAAGGGCGAATACTACGGCTCCTAATTCTAGGTCGTGGGTTGTATAGTTCTCCTCGTGTTTTTTAAGTTGTCGTGAGGAGTAAGCTATCAGTTTGTTTCGTTGCATCAATACTGCTCCTAAACCATGATACGAAGCATTACAGTAAACCACGAAGTCCTCACTTCCTTCGGGTAATGCCAATATTGGTGCTTCACAAAGCTTTCGCTTTAGGAGACGGAAGGCTGAGTCGTGTTTTTCTTCCCAAACAAATTTCTTGTTCTTCTGAGTCAGTTCGTTCAAGGGCTTCGAGATTTTTGAAAATCCTTCAATGAATCTCCTGTAGTAGCCGGCAAGACCCAAGAATTGGCGAATCTCGGTAGGGTTGGTTGGAGATGCCAAATCTTTCACGGCTTCAATCTTGGCGGGGTCTACATGAATACTTGACTATTGACAATATGACCAAGAAATTGTATGGTGCGGTTCTAGAAATCGCATTTTGAGAATTTGGCATACAATCGCTCTCACCTGAGTAATTCCATGATTGTCCTCAGATGGATTGCATGTTCGTTCTCGTTGCGGGAGTAGATTAGGATGTCGTCGATGAACACAATTACAAATTTGTCCAAGTAAGGTTTGCATACTCGGTTCATGAGATCCATGAACACAGCAAGTGCAATGGTTAACCAAATGGCATTACTTGGAACTCGAAGTGTCCATAACGGGTTCTGGAGGCGGTTTTGGGAATATCCTCTTCCCGGACTCTAAGTTGGTGTTAACCTGAAAGTAGGTCGATCTTTGAGTATACAATCGATCCTTGCAACTAATCAAACAAGTCGTCGATCCTGGGTAATGGATATCGATTCTTTACTGTGAGTTTGTTCAATTCCCGGTAATCGATACACATTCTGAACGATCCATCTTTCTTCTTAACAAATAAGACTGGAGCTCCCCAAGGTAATGAACTTGGTCGGATAAAACCATTATCTGAAAATTCTTTCAGTTGCTCAGATAGTTCCTTTAGTTCAGACGACGCTAGTCTGTAGGGTGCTTTTGCAACTGGTGCCGCTCCAGGCACAAGTTCGATTTGGAATTCCACCTGACGCTCAGGTGGAAGACCGGGCAAGTCTTCAGGGAATACGTTGGGAAATTCTTTGACGACTGGAACATCTTCAAGTCGTCTCTCTTTCGACTTGTCCTCCGTTATATGAACCATGAATTCTTGACATCCTTCGTTCATGTACTTGACTATTCGGACATACAAGATGATTCCGTATCGAGTCTTATTCAGGTCACCGTGAACGATGAGAGTTTCGTCATGGAGAGGGATATGGATAGTTTTCTCGTAACAGAGAATCCTCGCATGATGTCTGGACAACCAATCCATACCAATGAGGGCGTCGAAGCTACCGAGCGGGATAGGCATAAGGTCGATGGGGAAAGGTTTGTCTTGCAAGATTATAGTGCAATCTCGTAGGACGACGTCGGTGTTTATTAGGTTTTCGCTGGCCATTTCAACTTCAAAGGAGGTGTTTAGCTTAGAGGGCTCTACGTTAAGTAAGGGGGCTAATATATGGACACAAAACTCCTATCTGCTCCGGAATCGAATAAAATCCTAGCACTATGTTGGTTTATTAAGAACGTACCCGTAACAACGTCGGGGTTTGACGGAGCATCCTCTTCTTTGATAACGTAAGGTCTTCCTCGAGCAACGTTCTGCTGGCCATTTCCTTTTGGGCAGCGGTTCCTAAAATGTCCTATTTCTCCACAAGTGTAACAGGCTGGGGCTATCGGTTGAAGATTGCTTCCAGTAGCTGGACTCCTGCAATCCTTGGCTTGGTGTCTTATTTTCTTGCAGCTAATGCACTTGGTGGTGCATGGTCCATTGTGGTGTAGTTTACATCTATTACACTGAGGTTTTAGGCCTTGGTATTCTTTGCTATCCGTAGCAGTGTAAGCTTTAACAGCTTATTGTTTTTGGTTTTGCCGGTTGTGGCGGTTGTTTTGGCTGTGGTGGTAAGGGTTACTATTTTTGTTATTAGGGTTGTTGTTGGAGTTAGGGCAGGAGTTAGGGTTGGAGTTGGAATGAGTAGTCCTCTTGTCATCGAGTTTCCTCTTGAGTTCGTTGCTACACTTGACCTATCGGTCAAGGAGTTTCTGTGCAAGTTCGATTGCAACTTCTAGAGAGGTGGAGTTTGATGAGGTAACGTCACCCTCAATACTCCGAGGAAGTCCTTCAATGTACTTCTCTAGAGTCTTCTCGAGGTCGGGTACAACCGTAGGACATAATACCATGAGTTCTTGGAATCGGCGGTTATAGGCTTTGAGATCAACACCCTTGACTTTTAGCTGGTGGAATTCATCTTCCAATTTCCTCAGTTCAAAACGGGGGCTATACTTTTTTAGTATTTTGGCCTTGAATTCCGCCCATGTGAGTTGATAGGCTGTCGTGGTTCCCATAGTCTGGATGGTGGCATTCCACCAGGATAAGGTGTCTTGCATGAGTGTTCCTGTGGCGAAGGTGACTTTCGTGTCGTCGGTACAACCACTCCTTTGAAAGACAGTCTCAATTCGCTCAAACAGGTGGGCCAGTTCGGTAACACCTTCAGTTCCTTTGTAGAAGGTAGGCTAGCAACTCATGAAGTCTTTGTAAGTACATCGGCGATGGGTGGCTGCCACACTCTCTCCAGTGGGCATACTAGTACCGCTGTTGCGGGCATTAGCTGTTGCTTGCTCTGCCAAGACTGCATTCACACCATCGGCGATCGCCTTTCGAATATCTTCCAGAGTCATTACGGGTGTGGTGGTTACGGTTTCAGGGGTAGCAGTTGCTCTTCGGGTGCATGTCATGTTTCTATAAACATGTAAGGAACATAGGTTCAGAGATCTTATAACGCTAGAGTAGGATTATACGAAGAGTGAGGGAATCGAATATAGTCATCATGTTAAATACAACAATCCGAGCCTATGGAGTATCCTAAGGGGCTCTAAGTGGGTTTTATATAGCATTACGACATGTCTGAATCAAATCACAACATACATGAGAAACATAAAAGATCTAATTATCCTGCATACATCAACAACATCATAAGACAATATATAAGAGAAAAATGCAATATGAATATAGGAAGAAACCATGGAGAAACATAAATCAATATAAATATAGTACATCCACACAATAGAAGATTAATAACTTGTTCGATAGTTTGTTACAACATATGGATACAAGATTCCTTATTAATACAACATTGGTAGTCTAAGAGAACTCTTAACTATACTAATACATCTCTGATCTATGGTCCTCTAGGTGCACCATCCAGGCGTCGCTGAAGGCTCATAACCATATCCATCAAGATCTTTAATGTCTGATCTCGGGCTCTATCTCTGGCGCGGAGATCCTCAATCATGAGTCGGTAAATCAGGACCTGAGAGTTGAGCTGGTCGACTACAAATTCAAGTGCCTCTAACGCTGTATGCATCGAAGAAACATCATCGCGCAACACAGTCATAGTCTCTCTGATCTCCTCAAGCTGAGTACCCATGTGGTCGAAAGCTATCTCCATAGATAGATGGCCTATGACAAGGTTCTCTACCTCATCTCCAAGAATCTCGACTTGCTCTGAGGGCAAATCATTGAGGATGCCAATGATGTAGTCTAGTCGATCCTTGTTTCGAGCTAGTCGGGCGGCGAGTAGGGGTACGGTGTGGTGAAGGGGTTCTCCGGTGACAGGAAGACTCCTCGAGACGATGGCGAATGAGCTCTCTCCTAGTTCAGCTATGCTAGGGTCTCCTTCCTGGAATCTCCAACGGCGGATGATCGGAAGTTTGAAAGACCATCGGCGAGCATCGAATCTTCTGTGAGTCTTGCGACGAGCTATTGCCTCTGATGCAACATGGGCGTAAGGATCTGAGGAATAAGGGATCAAGTGGCATTCCTTACCACGGGTCGGCAAAGGGTCGCTGTGGATGGTTGGGGATGTAGACGGGGTAGAGGATGGTAGTGGCACGGTAGTGGTCTGTCTGTAGAAGATAGTAGGGGATGGAAAAGAATACGGCGGTGTAGGTATAGCAGAGTCTGTAGGTGCACATACCCTCTTCCGGGCAGTGATTTTATGGACAGCGCCTCCCTCATGTCGGCAGAACAGACAGCCAAAGGGTTCGGGTTCACAGGGTTGAAGTCCTTGAACACGTCTTCGTCGGTGGATCAGACCAGCCGGAGAAGATTGAGAAGGGGAAGATGTGGGAGAAGGATTTTCTGAGTCGGATGCAGGTAACTACTGTTGACGCTGCATGTATCGATCAGTAGCAGGTGACAAAGGCATTACTGTAAGAGCAAAGTCTGAAGTAGGAGACGTAGGGTTTTCACTTTCTGAGTCAGACGATACTGCGATGGGGTGTGGAGCTTGAGACATAGTACTATAACAATCCCGAATAGTGAATGTAAGTTAAAATTATAAACGTGTTAGAAACAGAGAGCAATTCAAAGAAAAGACCTTAAATCCTTGTGTACTGACCCCTAATCAAATCGTTTGGGATTCAGAAGTGAAAGAAATCATTTTATCTACTAATAGTGGACAAATTGGCGTATTACCAAATCACGCTCCTATTGCCACAGAAGTAGATATAGGTATTTTGAGAATACACCACGACCAATGGCTAACGATGGCTTTGATGGGCGGTTTTGCTAGAATAGGTAATAATGAGATCACTGTTTTAGTAAATGATGCAGAGAAAAGTGGTGACATTGATCCACATAAAGCTCAGCAAACTCTTGAAATAGTGGAAGCTGCTTTGAGAAAAGCTGAAGGAAAGAGACAAACAATTGAGGCAAATCTAGCTCTCCGACGGGCTAGGACACGAGTAGAGGCTATCAATGCCATTTCATAACCAGTCGGTCCGTCCGAATAATCATCGATTTATAGATCCTGGTTGTTTTATTTGACTTGATTCTGTCGAGTAAATACAATCAAGCGTAATCAGATTTTTATGTAACAAAAAAGAAAATAAATAAAAAGATACAAAATAAATATTACTAAAAAAATTACTTGTTAGATACCATTAACCGGGGTATCTAATAATTCTACCTACTATTGGATTTGAACCAATGACTCCCGCAGTATGAAAGCGATAATCTAACCGCTGAGTTAAGTAGGTCATTTATCTTCACAAAGAAAACCAAAAGGGACTCATCCCATCGATGGATTATAAATATCATATTACTTAGAAGCAATACCGATCAATATGATCTTGGATCATGGAATAGTCATCTTGAGAATATTCATCTTGAAAATAAATTATCTACATAATAAAATATGTATTACAAGCAGTAAGGGCTGTAGCTTAGTTGGTAGAGCACCTCGTTTACACGCGCGCCGATGTTTTTCAGGGGAGTGCATCATGCAATCAAAAAATTGATCTTATTGAGAAATCGATGTCTTACTCCATAACTTTGAGGGAAGTGGAGAAAAATAGCCTGACAAGGATTCGGTCAATTTAGGTGCTAATTAGGTGCCAAACAGACCCCCATCATTGATTGGATATATTGATAAGGTGAATACCCAGTCTATTCAATGCAAGGCTGAGTATCAGGGCCTCAAAAAAATTTCTTTTCGTCCTATGAACTTTAAGGTGTATGAAGTTTCATATTTGATTTTTAAGTAGAGCGATAGAGACTTCATTTCACTTAGGTTAATCTAGGCCAGAGGCAGACCTACGCCAAGATAAACCCCCCTTGAAAAACTTTGGTAGTGTTCCTGAATCTGAATCCCACATAATGACTCAGAGCACATGGAGCCATCTCCTTATTTTTCTGTCAAAAATAAAAATGGCGGACTATCTGATATTTCTATCAGTTAATGAAAGAGCCCAATGCACAAAAAATGTATGTTGGGTCTTTGAAATAGTTCATATCATTTTGATAATAATAAGTTTGATCTGTTTTACCGAGAAGGTCTACGGTTCGATCCCGTATAGCCCTAAAGCCTTATAATATTCAATATTAATATTCAAAAATAAAAAAATTTATCCTTTTTTATTTGAATTTCCTCATTATTTTTTTAAGTGACTTATTGCTTCATCAAAATACAATCATTCCTATAAGCCCATCCATGGGAATCGTTTAAAGTAAACAAATGGAACCTAACCATACATGGCCTCTGATTATATCTTCCAAATCGTCTACACTAACAATCCATCCTTCCCCCCAAAGGCCGATTTTAGTAAATAACCAAATATGATACTTGGACTAAGTGTCAAGTTGGTGATTTTTCTTACATCTCCTCCTCCCAGAGCCCAAGTATCATATACGCCCCCAAAATAAAGAGGCTTGAATACTAGAAAAAAAGCACCTACTACCTAACAAGATTAAGTGAATACCTAAAATTGTTGTCATTTTATTTCTATCTTTCCATACATAACCGAAGAATGGAAAAGATTCTTCAAGCATCTCAGGCCCTAAAAGTGCGTGATAAATACGGCCAAAAGCCCAATACTGCAGAGGAAATTAAATGAAGTACTCCAGATACAAAGTATGGAAACGTATCTATAACTTCCCCACCAGGACCTACCCCCAACCTAGAGTAGCTAGGTGAGGAAGTAAAATTAATCCTTGTTCATACATAGGCTTCTCTGGTACAAAATGAGCCACTTCAAATAGATTCATTACTCCAGCCCAGAATACGATTAATCGGGCATGTGCTACATGAGCCCCTAGTAGTTTACCGGATAAATTGATAAGCTGAGCATTCCCGGCCCACCAAGCGAAACCGGTGGTTTCTTGGTCACGGCCAGCTAAAGCTAAAGTTCCATTAAAGAACGTTTCCACGGGGTAGAACCTCCTCAGGGAATATAAGGTTTTCATGAGGCTGATCTTGAGTCGCCATCCAAGTACGAATACCTTCGTTTAAAAGAATATTTTTGGTGTAGAAAGTCTCAAATTCAGGATCTTCCGCCGCTCGAATTTCCTGAGAAACGAAGTCATAGGCACGTAGGTTCAAGGCCAGACCGACTACTCCAAGAGCACTCATCCATAAACCAGTTACTGGTACAAATAACATAAAGAAATGTAACCAACATTTATTGGAAAAAGAACCCCAAAGATTTGTGACCAAAAGCGATTAGCAGTTACCATTGAATAAGTTTCTTCAGCTTGAGTTGGGTTAAAAGCACCGAATGTATTTGCACCATCACCATCTTCAAATAAAGTATTTTCTACAGTAGCACCATGAATAGCGCATAGCAAAGCAGCGCCCAATACACCGCAACTCCCATCATATGAAATGGGTTCAATGTCCAGTTATGAAATCCTTGAAAAAAGAGGATAAATCGAAATATAGCTGCTACACCAAAACTAGGCGCAAAGAACCAACCTGACTGACCTAGTGGCTAAATCAGGAATACAGAAACAAAAACAGCAATTGGACCAGAGAGTGCGATTGCATTATAAGGTCACAATTGAACAGATCGAGCAAGTTCTAATTGACGTAACATGAAACCTATTAGTCCAAAAGCACCGTGGAGAGCAACAAAAGTCCACAGACCACCTAATTGACACCAACGAGTAAAATCTCCTTGTGCTTCAGGACCCCATAGTAATAACAAAGAATGTGCTAAACTATTAGTAGGAGTAGAAACTTCGGCAGTTAAGAAATTGCAACCTTCCAAATAGGAACTGGCTAATCCATAGGTATACCATGAAGTTACAAAGATTGTACCCATGAACCAACCCCCTACAACAAAATAGGCACAAGGAAAGAGCAATAGGCCGGACCAGCCTTCAAAAATGAAACGGTCCCTATGTAACCAGTCATCCATAATATCAAACAAATCTTTTTCGTCATTTGGTAAATTTACCAAGGGCTATAGTCATCGTAATCCTCCTATTCAACTACTTCAACCATTTTCGAACACCTCATAGTATTTTTGGGGCATCCAAGGAGTCGATCATTTCTGCATGATTCTTTTTTCTCGTGCACTACCCCTTCCAATGGGTTTCGAAGATAAAAATCCTTTATTGGACCATAAATTGTCGGGTAAATCCATGAATTCAATTTGATTATTCCTTCTTATTATTAAGCATCAGAATCATGAATTATCTTCTTATGACCCATGAATCCGATTGATTCGTTTTTTGAAAGAACTGGTCAAGGAAAAAGCAATCTCCTCGCCCACTACCGGTTGATCCTCAGGCCTGACCCCTGTTCTTCCATCAACTAAATGGATTCTTAGATCTTGTTCATGAGATTAAGAAAAATAACTCTCTTTATATTCTAACATTCTTTCCAATACATTATCCTCATTCTGTTCCGGATTGTAATCCCTAATAAAAAATATAGCTCCATGAGCAAAAGCTCCTGTCATGATGAATCCTGCAATGTATTGGTGATGAGTATATAACTCAGCTTGGGTAGTAAAGTCTTGTGCTATAAATGCATAAGCCGGTAAAGAGTACATGTGTTGAGCTACCAAAGAAGTAATAACCCCTAAAGAAGCTAGAGCATGCCATGAAGATCGTATGAAAGGAAAACAATATGTGAGGATGACAAGTCTATAACTGAGATGGAGATACAAACTTTCTAAATATCCAAAGAGCCTCTCTAATACAAGCTGCCCGCATCTCGTACCTAATAAGAAACACATAAGCATTTACCGAAAGTTTCTCTTAACAAAGTAAACAAATAAAAGCAAAGAGGACATGACGGTACCAATCTTCGAATTAACTGTTTCCAGTGTTCCCTCTAGTTCTTTTGATATAAACTACTGCACCACATTAGTAGCATCACTACAAAGAAAACGATACCCGCATGAATAAAATTAAAAAATAATCAAAAACATGCAACTATCAGCTGTTTAACAAAATCTGAATAACTCACTTTGAATATCCATTTTCATCTCGTTCTTGATTAGAAGGTCCCGATCCATGACGTCTTTTCAGTCCCATCAAACACAATAAAAGAAAAATGATATACGAAAGGAGTAGATGTAACTGTGAACCACTTTATAACTTTTATTTCATGGTCAGTCAATATACACCATTGTGGTAATTGTAATCTTACCTTCTGTAAATGTAGTATCACAAATGCTTTTGTATTACCCTCTGTAATTGTAATTTTGGCGGTTGCGGTAAGTAGCTCAATTGGACTAAAATATAACAGAAAAAGTAACTATTCAGAGACAAAATCACGCATTTGTCATATGAACCAAGCAGGCCAGGATAATAAATTTGTTTCTAGGAGATCGCATGAATTGCTTGTACCCATTTCCCTTTCGGGAGTCCTGTACACAATGCAAACCAATTTTAATTGTTTTGGCCATTGGTGATGATAAAATGGTGGACTCACTGGCAAAGTTACATTAAGATGTCGAGTACTCCTGTTGCTGCAATCCTTAGCACCTCTACGATACCAGATGATAAAAATGTGAGAAAAGAATTATGCAAAACATTGGAAGAGGAAAAGTGTATATGTATTTCAAAACACTAAATCCACAAATCTACAGTGGCAGTCTTGAATTATCCAAAACTTGGGGATTAGATAGATGATCGTTACCCAGAAAGAACAAATTGTTGGCCATTTATATTTACGTTGTATAGCTTACCATGACTCACGATGAGAATAAACTCCTATTTAGCTTCTAGAGAGCACAATTGCAGCTGTCAAAAGCGCCTCTTTCCCAAACAGTCCCATTGACAATAGACAAACTTTCAGAAATCATAAAGAGTAAAGGGATGAATCATATCATAGCTTTTGAATGGAAAATAAAAAATGTTCAAAGTGTACAGAAGTACCACTATCGAGTTTCCAGCTATTCTTAGAAAGATCTTGAATAGGACTCCACAAGTCTTCCCCAAAATTGTAACACCCCTAAAATCATCACGTTAGCGGAAGACTTAAAATGTCAGCGGAAGACTTTTTGGGTGTTACTTCGAGGATCTTTATCACAATTATAGCAAACGACACAAAAGTGACGCTTTAAAATTTAATTCATTCAAAATACCAAATATTCGAGACATCAAGATGTTTCACAGTTTAAACAACAAGTTTATTTGAAATGTGTCAAAACGTTTATTTAAGCCCATGCCGGGTTTCAAGCCCACTCCGTGCCTTCAAGTTCCTTCTTGTATAGTTACCTGAGATAAACACATGCTAAAAGTGTCAACACAAAGGTTGGTGAGTTCATAGAGTTGAAACTGTATCCGAACAGTTTGTAGAGAACCGTATTTAAACAGTTGAAACTGTATCCGAACAGTTTGTAGAGAACCGTATTTAAACAGTTGAAATCGTATCCAAATAGTTTGCTGGGAACCATATTTAAACAATTGAAACTATATCCGAACAGTTTTGTGGAGAACCGTATTTAAACAGTTGAAACCGTAATTAAACAGTTTGTTCCATAATTCCAAATATCGATAGTAAAATCGTTAGAAAAGTTGTTACACATGTATCTCTCCCAAGGAGTTTATAAAACAGTTAAACGATAGAAAGTGGGGCTATGAACTTATAGTAATATGTAAATAGTTAACGAGTAAAAGTATAAAACAATAGTTAAGCATGTATCTCCCCCAAAAACGTGTATAAATCATTATAAAACAATTAAGAGTAGGGGCTATGACTCACCTGAGGATTATGATAGGCATAGATAATGTAATGTCAGAGGTAGAATGGAAATGACTTCAAAGATAACCTGAATGATATGGAAGTCCGAGATAAGTTTGACTTATCGAGAATCGTGATTCGAATAGTGTTTGATGACAAAATGACTTGTGGCAGAGGTGGCTTGTGTGGCAAAACGCTTAAAGTTCAAGCAACAAAGTTATATACTATATAACTTGTCCTTTTGTATAAGTATCATTTATTATTTATATTTCTCGTCATGAATTAATGATATGTATCAAAAGTTGGTGAATGATAATTTGTAGTAAATGTCAACTATCCTTAATTAAATGAATTGATGAGTTTTGAGAAATAATCATTTCCTGACGTGTATTCAAGTTATTGATAATAACGTTAAGTTATATATATTTTATAATTCAAGTTATTCAGAAATATTATTTCATTATAGTCTCAAAATGTAGATCTCGGTATATATGTTATTATGATATAGTTGTAAAATATATAATTTATCAAAACGAACTCAAGTTTCTGTATAAACCTTTAGGTTATACAAAAGTTGCTCCTTTAACCCCAATAGTTAGATGTTTTACATATTCAATTCAGAATAATTATATTTACAAACTCATAAAAGTTTTAGACAAGTATTAAAGTATCAAACTTAGAAGGGTGGAAGTCGTATAGATTCTTATATTTTTCAAAACTTACAAAAGTTTATAAGGAGATGTTATATAGTTAAAGTTGGAGGTTTAGAATGTAAAAGTTTATATGAGTTATTTTAAAAAAGTGAAAACGCCGAGGGGCTGAAATCGTCAATATGCAAAAGTTGCAAAAATAACTAAACAAAATAAAAAGTGAGGTGCAGGGTTCGAACCCCTGACCTTGTGCTTATCAGCCCAATGATCCAACCATTGCACCAGCCTTATTGTTGTTTTATATTACTGAACGATTTGCTTATAAAGTCTTATGATTCTGTGCTATATCTTGTTATATCTTTCTCAGTTTCCTGCATGCGTTGATGCATATATATGTGTTTCGAATTGGGTTTTGTGTTTTCTCTTCTCTAAACCTTTAAATAGCAGTTATTTACTTGAAGATCAAAATAAGCCTAGTCTTATTCGCGACTCAAATTCCAAACAACGTACACCAAAAATCCTTAGAACTATTTAATGTAAAGTTTCCATAAGCTTGTTTCTAAGTCAATGGGTTATAAAAAGAAGCTTATTATATACTTAGCCTGTTAATAAGGCTCAAAATATATGGGTAGGTCGACTTGAAATCTAGTCAGTGCTTACTTATACCCTTCTTGAGTTTAACAGCGTTCACGTTGTTTTAAGTAGTTGCCACGCAAGTTTTAAATGTAAAGCCAACATAAGCGTGTATATAAGTGGATGTATGCTAAGGGTGTAATGTCGTGGGAGAGGTAAATAACGAGACATGAAAATAGAGTAGTACGTATGAGAAGGATATGTGAACGACTTACTACACCACAGTGGTGGGAAGGAAGCTAACGAAACGGATTGGAAGATGGGACGAGCGTGCAACGATAACGCCAATGGTTTGTACTGTCACGTAGCTACCCAAAATGTCTTAGAAACTTGTAAGGATGATCATTAACAAGTTCTTGTTCTCCCTTGTTCATTCATGCTCGACAGTAACCCAAAGAGAGAAATATATGTGTTGTGACAGTGAGATGTGAAAAGGTGTCGGTGTAAGGCTCGGTTAAGGGCTCAACCAAGATCATTTCCTAGTTCCCTCCCTTCTTTCCTTCTCTTCTACTTTGGCTCGACAGAAACTCCAAGTATGTATGATTGTATGTGATATGAGTGTGTACGTGTAGTGTGAGTATGGGAAGGTATACAAGGTTAGTTAGGTACCCCAGTTATGTGATATGCATGAAGTCTATAAGTACTAATCTGGAATGCGACAAGTGGCAATTGGAGCAGGAAGGTGATATAGGAGTTGCACCTGGTTTCCCCTAGGTTATATACCTGAGGTAATAACAAGCGAGGGAGGTGAAGATGTGAGCTGCCATATACACGTGACCTCCATCAATGACCAGTCGAGATGTTACAAGCGTAGATGGACAAAGAGAAGTGTGAAATAATTTCTGACAGCTTTTGACAAATGTCATAACGTTCAGTATTGGGTTGTGATGATTGGGGAGTAAAGGGGGTCCATAAGGAAGCTGTGACACGTTTTATCATTTTAACACCAAGTGATCTTTCATGGTTTGTTTGGGTCGTTTCTGGGGCAGCAAATGAGTAGGGGAGGTCATAAGGTTTATCATTCTTGATTCTATGCTAGGTGATTAATTAGTAAATACAAGGTTATATATAGGTCGTGTGTCGAAATCAAGGAGTATGGGGGTGGTTTGTGAGCCTAGTCATGGCTGGAAATAGAAGGAGAAAAAATATACTTAGGGTGCACTTGGTCTCGACTGGAACAGAAAGAAGAGGAAAAGGTATAAGGGTCGTTTGGACCTGTGATCAGTTATATGAATTTTACTCAAGGTGTGTTGGGGTCTTCAATAGGGCACTAGTTCATACAGTAAACGAGCGAGATGTTTGATGACCTTTGTCATTTTTGATTGTCGGCTAGGAGGGCAACGGAGTGGTAACATAAAATAGCCATGTTGTGTGTCGAAATTTTGAGAATAACGGGCAAACTAAACTGTACTAGCGACTGAAATTTAGAAAAGGTAATACAAATGAACTAAGGGTTATGTTGGGATGTGGCCTGGTGGACTTCGTTGGTTTGCACTCAGACCCAAAGTAAAGAAAAGAAAATAACAAGGGTCCGGTTTGGTTTGTAACGTATTAAAGTTCCTAGTTGGCTTAAATTTATGATATTCAAAAGTGTTTCAAAGCCACGTTTTGAGAGTTTGTTCGAAGGGCGTCAAGTTGTTTGAGTGAGTGTGATTGTAGATAAATGTCAAGTAGTTAGAGGTGATAGATCGATTATGATTTATAGGCATGGGTTCGGTTGGTGTTGCTAGTCTGCTCGTGTAATACTCATAAGGAAACAATTTAGTTTTGTAGTATATTGGAAATGTGTTATGTACGTGGGATATCTAGGAGTTTAGGTAATATTCTTGGACACCAATGGTTATATGAAATGCGTGATAGCCAAGGGAATGCAGTTAGTAGCTTACTTGGGAACTTAAGAGCTCGGTGATGATAGGATTTGGTTGACGTTGTAACATATCAAATGGTAACTAAGATTTATATATGTGAGAGGTACGAGGGGAAATAAACTGAGCATGGTAAAAATACAATGAGTATAGTTGTTAGTTATTTGGAACTTATACGAAGTAATTCACTTGGCAAAGATATATTCTTAGGTTGTTTGGACGAAATGTATATATAAACGTTTTTTAGTTATTCGTGATATTTAGATTTTTAAATATAAATGTGAGTACCATTTCAAAGTAATTGGTAAGTATGTTGTGATTGTCAAGTATATAAAAAAAAATTGTCATGGGTAAAAATGGTTATTTTTATGTTAATCGTAGGAGAATTTTACGGGATGTTATATTACCTACCCGTTAAACTGAATCTCGTCCCGGGATTCCAGTCTAAGGTAGCCGTAAAGGTGAGTGGAAAGGGTGAACAAATAGTCATTCCTAACGGTCTAATTCCTGAGCGGTTTTAATTGTTCTTTCTAGCTTAATGTATCTACTACTACATTAGCTTATTCTTTTTAATATTTCTTCCTTGATGGTGACGGATCTTAATATGGTTTTTAAAGAAAAACTTGGGGAACTTAAGTCCAAAAATATAATTATTACGTGGCAACATTAAATGTAGTTTTTAAGGTGTAAACAGTATTTTACCACAGTGGTGTTCAGTACCCAACTCTTATTCTCTTTAAATAACCCACTAGTACACCCCTTTTTTCCTAACTCGTCTTTCTCATTTTATCATTTTCTGTCGAATGACGCATTTCATCACCATTCTTGCGATCTTGTATGTCATCGTTTCTGCTATTTATCTAGTGTATGTTCCGAACGAAGATCGTGCTATGTTAGCCGGAATTTTAATATTTCTTGTACCACTCGTGGTTCTATCGATCATCATTGACAAGTTCTAGAAGTGAGGCATAGTATCATAGTGTAGTGGTAGGAATGTTGAAATAAAGGTTCGTTGTGTTTCCACGTAACTCTTAGTGTATGAATAAATTTTACTTCGTTTTCTGATGCGGTAGTTTACGTTGATTTTTCGCTTGTTTTTACTGCTTATGAATTGTTAGATTTGTATATTATGTGTCAAAGCATTGGTTGGTTTGATTGTTGTTAAGTTTACAAAGGTGGGTTTTAATGAATTATCACCGAGATTATATATGGAAGTTTGCTTGGCTTCGAATACTTAGATAAATATGATTTTTGGTATAGTTGACTAGTTTGGAAGAGGTACAATTCGGGTTAAGCTTTGATGATAACTTGACCATCAAAAGATTGATTAATTTAAAGAGATTCGTCACACTTGATTCTTAGGTACATGATAATTCGAGAGGCACAATAATATTGATAGGGTGCTAAGAAAATGTCACGGAAAAAGGGTTTGAAACTATAGGGCATGAGTCGGTTGGGAGTAATATTAAGTTCCAGGTTTAAGCAATATCGGGCTCAAGTTGGTGATCAGAGTCCAATGGTGTGTTGGTATATGGAAGCGGTGGGTTAAGGCCCAAGTTAAGAGGGTGTATTTGATTTGGTTTAAGCGAGTATGAAGTGTTTATTGATATGTATTTTATCATTTCATGTTACATAAGGTTATGAGGTAGTCTGAGATCGTTGAAATTTCGTATAATGTTGGAGAGTTCGTAAAGATTATTGATAAGTTCATAATTTCTTAGAGACTGAGGGGTCAAATCATGAGAGTGTATTATTCATGCGTGGCGCGTTCATGATTTAAATTATGGTGTTATGTGTTTAATGCGATATGTTCTTGTCACTTGTGTTGAAATGCTAAAGCCAAGGTAGTGTTTTCACCACGTATCCTAAAAATTTGTTGCTAGTTTTATTAGACACGGGTTTTGAAAGTTTTATCGTTTGAATACAAACGGACATATTAAATAAAATAATCAAGAATTATTTTTTTTTTCAATTCCTTATAAATACCATTGGTACGTGTTGGGTTATCCACACACACACACACAAAACAATCGATGGCTTGCAAGCTACCACATACTGCTGAACAATTTCAACAATATATCAAAGCAGAAGCCGAGAATAGTGATTTGGATCGCCAAAATGCTATTGTGAAGGTCATCCTGAAGTTTGAGGTCGCGAAACAACTGAAACAACGGCTTAGGGAACACTACGCAGGGTGCACAGACATATCAGATGATAGAAAATATGTGATCGACATGTTCTTGCATGACGAATATCGTAAGGATGCTGCGGTGATTGAATCGCTATGGGCTTGTGTTCATCAGATAGAGAATCAAATTTCCAACAAAATCCGTTGGAGTTTTGAAGAGAATGTTGATGCTGCTATGGTTGAACAACAACAACAACAACAACAACAACAACAAAATCCACCACCACCACCACAACAACCGCAACAGCAACCACTACTACAACAAGGT
Source organism: Artemisia argyi (assembly GCA_030686995.1). Classification (NCBI taxonomy): domain Eukaryota; kingdom Viridiplantae; phylum Streptophyta; class Magnoliopsida; order Asterales; family Asteraceae; genus Artemisia; species Artemisia argyi. Next base: position 103,156,252 of record CM060686.1, on the reverse strand, counting down.
GCACCAAGTTCCTCTGCACTAAGAGTGGTTGTGCAACAACAACAATTGCCTCATCTTGATCAATTCCAGCCAAGTTTTGAAGAAAATGTGGCGGTCGACGATGGTGGTTGGACTTCTGACATGGAGCGGGAGTTGAGTAGGTTGGAGGCTCTAATAGAAGAAGAGAGGTTGGCAAGCTTCGACCCTTATGATGATGGGTATGATTCTAACAATTCTCAGACTTGGGATCACCCAGACTACCGCTGAAGTGTGATGTTTTAATTCAGTATTGTTTGTAATGTTTTTATGTATTTCTGTCAAGTCTATTTTTAATAATATATTGTTTGAGTGCTTAAATAAAATCCCTTGTGATCATAATTTGGATGAGAATTTATTTATTCGGTTGTGTTTAGATTTTCTTCATAATTTATAATTACAAAAATCTGTGCGGGTAACCTACCCGTTAAACAAAAGAGTTTTGTTGATACAGATTTTTACAAAGAGGAGAGTGTAGAGAAAACTCTTGAATTATCAGCTTTCGTGGATAGAAATTTAGTTTGGGAAAAAGTGAATGCGCATGGCATTAACGTTTCATTGTGTGGTTTTGTTGTACAGAGTATTCGATGTATTACATCCAGTCGCGGTTCTTGCACTCATAGGCGTGGTGGCATTCTTCATCAGCTTGATGGATCTATCATTTAGTGATGTCAAGGTTTATTTAATGATCTTTGTGATGATAGCATTACCGATGCTAGTCATATCATTGTGTATCAATGTTCGTGGTTTCTAGTGAGATTTAGGGGTTTGTGGTTTCATATGCCTGTTAACTCAGAAATAATTAAACCTATTTATCTATATTTCGTTATTTACATAGAGAAGCGTCCCAAACTATGTAACTAAAGAAATATAAACTTATGGTTCAATGATTTACAATTTCTTGATTTGAATAAAAGGGCGTCCCAATCCATTCAAATTAAGACGTTGTAAATCATTTTAAGATTCTGACTTAACATCCATACTAATTGACAAAGCAATTCATGCGCGGATTTTCTGAGAGTACGAAAAGAGTATGTCATACGCATCTATACTGATGAGAGTGAGATAATTAAGGAGGATTGGTATAGTATTCAAAATAGTTGGTGAGCATATATATATATATATATATATATATATATATATATATATATATATATATATATATATATATATATATATATATATATATATATATATATATATATATATATATATATATATATATATATTAATATACTAGAGTGTTGTTGTAGCATAAACTATCTAAAAGTCACATAATCGTCTGGCGGATGAAAATATGAAGACACGGTATTTGTAATAATCCCGATTAGTAAATATAAGTCATTAGCATAATCATAACATGTTAACATATATAAGAAATCATGTAAAAGTAATGTCTCTACCAGATGTTGGAAACGCGTAGGCACGGAGGGCATAAGGTGGTATTTTGTAAAAGTGGTCCGTTTTAAAAGTGTAGTTATAGTCCAATGTTCAAAACACTTGGTTTTCTATAACTGTAGCTCTGATGCCAATCTGTAACACCCCCAAAATTATCACGTCAGCAGAAGACTTAAAATGTCAGCGGAAGACTTTTTGGGTGTTACTTCGAGGATCTTTATCACAATCATAGAAAACGACACAAAAGTGACGCTTTAAAATTTAATTCATTCAAAATACCAAATATTCGAGACATCAAGATGTTTCACAGTTTAAACAACAAGTTTATTTGAAATGTGTCAAAACGTTTATTTAAGCCCATGCCGGGTTTCAAGCCCACTCCGTGCCTTCAAGTTCCTTCTTGTATAGTTACCTGAGATAAACACATGCTAAAAGTGTCAACACAAAGGTTGGTGAGTTCATAGAGTTTATAGTTTCGAATAACGATTTCCAAAATTAAAGAGTTTATGAGTCCAAAGTAGTTATAATAACCGTTGATTATCAAATTAAAGTGTGAGTAAATCCATAATATTCATGGCTTAAATCATTGATTTATCAAAATCAGAAAGTGAGTTATTAACCAGTGTAAGTTGAAATAAGAGTATCTTTGATCTATCATCTATAACTACTCATAATTTTTTAATAATGTCTCAAACATTAAATCAAAGCTACTAAAGTTAAAGTCATCTCCAACCATCTTCATCTCCATAATAGAAGAATGAATTGAAGCATCAAAAAAATCTTTAACATGCGCCATAATTGAAAAATATTCGAGGCATTGCATAAAGTCCTCTATATTTGAAGGGTTACGAACTACTCACTATTTAAATAATTCAATATTGCAAGCAAGTATATACATAAAGTGGTGTAAATAGATTGTCTGACGGGTTACGTATAATTAAAATGAAAGCTTGAGTTTATATAAGCACGTAAATCATTGCCCCAAGACATCCGTTAGATAAACCCATAAGATAATACTATTCGGATAAACCCATAAGATAAACCCAAAAAAATCTTTAACCCGCGCGGGCAGCGCGCCAGGCGTCTGTAAGTTTTTCCCAGGTGTTGGGTGTTTGGATCTTACAAATACCTATCCTTGCTAAACCCCCAATTGTACTTCACACTAAACCTTAACATTAAACATTCTAAGGTTTACCAACTCAAATAGCCAATTTGGAAATCATTTGTGAAGTGCTTAAAGAGAAACCAAATTACCAAGGGTTTAAGGTGTAGATTGGGTAATTTGGAAGAGGTAGAAGTGTATCTCCTCACATTGCATAGAAAAGAGAGAAAGAATATGCCAAGGAATATTCCAATGCTTGGGGGGAAGAATGTGATGGAGGGTTGAGATGAAATGGTTTGAATTGGATGGCTAGGATCAAAGGGAGCCTCCCTTGGTTTTCAAACAATTTGGCATGTGGAGAATGTGGATGGATGAGATGATCTCATTAGAAATGGAAGGCTAAGATCAAGTATGCATAGGTTAGGGTTGAAGAGGATATTCCAAGGAATATGCTTTGCTTGGGGAGAAAGGAGAAATGAAGGGTTGAGATGGTTTCATTTGAATTGGCTGGTGGAGATCAAAACCATGTGGTGGTATAGATAGGAGAGATTGGATGGATGGTTGTGATGTATTGTAATTTGAAATCAATGGCTAGGATGAGAGGAGCCATATTAGCGTTTCCAACAATTGGCATGTGTTGAAAATGAAGGGTTGGGATGTGTTGTAAGGGAATGGATGGTTAGGATGTAGTGTGTAAGGGAATATGTAAGGGTGTAAGAGATTGTGTAAAAGAATATATGATTTGGATATGATTGGATATGATTATTTTTGTCTTTTGTATAAATGGGATTAAGAGAGGATTGAGGCATAATCTAATTTTCATTAAGAAGAAAAGGTTTAGACAATTAAGATTATAAGTTGAGAAAATCATAGGTTACTTATAAGTTCAAGTAACACAATGTCGAGAATCCATAGTTCCATATCTCGTGACTTTCCACGACTCGACGTTCTCAACTAAAACCTTGGTTCAAACAAGTTAAGTGCTTTGCCTTGATGTAAAGCATAACCCAAGTGGGAAATGATGCGTTTACGCAAAGTGACCTTTGACTAATAAGGGAGTAAACCCGTTACGTAATTAGAGAAGACGTAAGCACGGGATATGAGCAGATGGATGCTTCAACACGATGTTACTTGAAATATACAAGCTCCCTAAGTTTAGAAAAGCCTTGGCTAGAGGCAATAGTTAGAAAACGTGAGTTGGCGTTTTCCCGTAAATGGGTGTTTTAAAAGTAGGATCTCTCAAGTCTCAAAACTCGTTTCGAGTGTTCCAATTAAGCACAAAACATATTCATACCTGTATTGAAATATCCACATTTGTCGGGTAAGGGGAAATCCAACTTTCTAAATTCGCCCGGAACCATATAGACTCCTGGCGCGTTGACGCGCGGGCAGCGCGCTAGGAGCAGACATTGGCTCTGGCGATTTTGAACTAACTTTTGTTATTTTATGTGTTTCTATGGTTTGTTTGTCATCATTAAAACATAAAGAGATCTTGATCATATTGCCTCAACAATCTCCCCCTTTTTGATGATGACAAACAAAAACCGAAAGCAAATAAAATTACCAAACTTAGCGAAGACAAAGCGCGCCTTTAGTGTAGCTTGCGTCTTGACCTTTGCCTTGTAATTTGGTGAAGCCTTTAACATTACTTGAATGGTCTTCACGCTTCTTGCTTTCTTTCTCCCCTTTTGTCGAATCAAAAAGGCGGGACCGAATGTGCTCCCCCTTGAACATAGCTCCCACTAGATCGTTGCTACCCCTTGTTTTAAAGGCGGGGATCCATGGGTCAAGAGCCTCACCTTTGCGGTGGCCTAGCTACACATAGAAATCACAACATGCAACCAACAAGAAATCCTCACATGTGAAAGTTCCAAGATGGGTTAGATGACCATTTTGAGACTTGCAACATAGGTTAGTCCACAATATTTTATATATATATATATATATATATATATATATATATATATATATATATATGTGTGTGTGTGTGTGTGTGTGTGTGTGTGTGTGTGTGTGTGTGTGTGTGTGTGTGTGTGTGTGTGTGTGTGTGATTCCCATATGACTCCAATAACCAATAGTTGAGCATGACAAGTGATGACGTATAAGTCTATATATGGGCCACAAGCCCAAATCTTAAACACTACTAAGGCCTAAAGCCACCATGCGTGGGCTATTATAACTTGGGCCGCATCAATAATAGGAATGGGCTCACGCAAGCCCAACCAAACTATATACGGAATAGATAGAGATCCTCTATCTATGGAATGGATATCCTTAACCCGGATAAGCACCATGTGTGCGAAACGTAAGGAGCACGAACCCTACGAGGATTCTGCGCCTATATAAGGAATGACATAATTCTCATTCAAGGTACGATTCACAAACCCTAAAACTCTTTACGAGAACCCTAAATCGATTACTTACTCTCACACCAGAGTCTAATCGTGGGAGACAATCCCACGATAAGCCTAACGGTGTTGTTTATTCTCTTAGTGCGCAGGTTTCAAGCATTAAGAAGTTAATTGGTACGAGAGCAAGAGCCCATAATTAGGAACGCCCAACTTTTGTATCAACAAGTGGCGCCATCCGTGGGACCCTACTAAGAACTAAGGAACTAGAATGACGAAGAATAAGAATTCAAGCCAGCGGACTCCGCAGTTGGAAAAAACACGTGACCCCCAGAGGAAGAATCAACAAGATTCAACCCCTAGGCAAGCTGCTGGGACAACCAGCGCTCCTGGTCACCAAGAGGCAGGTACAACCCAACCTCTTCCAGTGGTAGAACTGCCTATAAGGACTACCCAAACCATAGTGGTCTCAAGCGTTGAGGAACTCCAGCGCACCCTTTTCACTACTCCTCATCAAACCGTACCTACAGTGGACAACACTGTACCACCAGGCGCGCCTAACCGAGATATGGCGCCCAATACTGAGGCAAATATTCTTGCAGCAACTGAGGACACACCTGACCTAACATTGGGAAATTTTGTATCCCAAAACTATGAAACTCTGACTGCCCTCATGCAAGAAGAAGCAAGAAGAAGGTCGAGTGCGAGCCTTCAAGCTCGGCTCAATTTTGGTCCTGAACGCGAACCATCACCACCGCGCCACCCACGAGGGAGACGCGCAGATAAACGTACTACTATCCACGATAGGTTCGGTACGACGTCTGATTCACAGTACTCAGAGGAATATGAAGAAAGCGAAAGGCGCACTAATTTTCACTCCAGACTTGGCAGTTGAGGGATACAAGACCGATTAGGACCTCAGCATTCACCAAGCCAAGGGTCCTCCAAATCTGGGAGTAAGAGAATTCACGACAGATTGGGGAAAAGAATGTCCCCAAGTGAAATCCCCTCAAGCTCTTCTTCTGAAAGAAGCCGGCGCAAGCGCCGAAAAAGAAACTACTCTTCCTCCAGTGACTCCTCGGACAACGAGGCCAAAGAAACAGGACACTGGAAGTCAAGAGGAAGACGTCGCGAAGAAGAAAATGAAGACATGTCTCTTCCATGGCGTCGCCAGAAAGTTGATGCGTTTACACGACGCATCAGCGATTACTACGACCACAAAAGGAGGCGCATGCCTACTAACGTAAAAACATATGATGGAACAGGTGATCCTGATGATCATCTAAAAGTTTTCGAATCAGCTGCCACTATCAAAAACTGGCCGCAGCCTATGTGGTGCCATATGTTTAATTCTACATTGGTGGGGAATGCGCGCACCTGGTTTAGCAAACTCCCCCGACGAAGCATCGGCGGGTTTGAAGAATTACGGAAAGCATTCCGTCTCAACTTTACCCAGAGAAAGAAGTACACAAAAAACCCTGTTGAACTAGCCAGAGTGAAATAGCGCCAAGGGGAATCAACCAGTGCTTTTATGGAACGCTTCAAAGATGAGTGCATACAGGTCAAGGCATGTCCCGAAATTCTAAAAATTTCAGAGTTCATGAATGGGATTAACAACCCAGAACTTATCCGCAAGCTAAATGACAAAATTCCCCAAACTTTCGATGAGCTAACAAAGCACACAAGATCCTTCATACAAGGAGAAGCAGCCGCTACGGACAGCAAAAAGGGTTACTCGAATTATAGGCAACAAGAACAGCCTCGGAGACAATCCAACGATCAAAATAACAACCGCAGCAGGAATTATCGCAGTGGAAGAGACAATGAAAAATATACCCCTCTCACAAAAACTCCGAGGGAAATATTTGTAACAGAAGGTGCGAATTTCCCAAAACCTCCACCAATGCGTACCGCAGAAGAAAGCGCGTAGGGAATGGATACTGCGAGTACCATGGTCAAAAAGGCCATACAACTAACGAGTGTGTCCAGCTAAGACAACTAATTGAAAAGTTAGTAAGGGAAAGCAGAATGGACCACCTTGTAAAAAAACATCAAAGAGGGAAAGGACAAACAAAGGAACGGGGGCAAGAAAGAACCTCCCAAAGAACATCCCCTCCATAGCCTGCACCAGCTCGTCATACGCACCCGCGTTATAGCCAGGTACCTCAGCCAAGGCCTGGCTTAATAACTTAGCCTCATGGAGATCCTCCATAGCCTGCGACCTCCCACGCTCCACGGTACACTGCACCACCTTACCAAAGGCACCCAACACCTCTTGGGACTCCAAAGTGCCCATAGCAGCCAGGCGCAGCCCATAACTAATCAACCACCTACATCAAACAAGGACAACTTGTGTTAAAGAAAACATAGCAACATAATATTATAAAGTGTACAAAGCTGAAAAGGAAATACCTGCACTCAGCAATGGTCGACATCAGATGAGGGTATAACTCCTCATCGTACTCTATGCTCAGGACGCGCAGCTTATTCTCCTACATCTGGACAATCTCCTCCATGCGCTCCTTGAACTTAGCAATATTGGCGAAGTGCTCCTCCTTCTTCTCCTCCAAATACCTTACTGCCCAAGTAAGGTTGGCCTTGTACTGATGAAGTTGTCCGCGCGCCTGCTCCAACTCGGCCATCGTGGTCAACTTCTCATTGGTGACCTTCTCATTGTACACCCTGGAGGACTCCACTTCCGCCTGCGCTTCAGCCAGCTGCGCATGGAGCATAGTTATCTCCTCATATTTTCGGGCGAGAGTGCTACTCTCCCCGACATACCTCGTCTTCAACTGAGCTACCAGCTCAGTTTGACGCGCAGCAGTAGCAGCCAACTAATCCATTAGTTGCTGCGCAGATACGCTCTCATCAATCTTTGCCCCCTCCTCCTTGTTTTCATTCTACGGAGGGGCCACCGTCTCCACGAAGGCTCCATCATCCTTCGTGGCATCATCACTACAAAACATGAGGAAGCAGTTAGTACATATTACGACAAGTAATAAAAAATGACGCATGAGGAATACGACTTACATAAACGGAGAGGTCTTAGCAGCTTCCTTATCCGCACCATGAGCGGATGTCTCCTCCTCCGCAGATGACTCTTCATCTCCGATGAGGTAGCGCCTCCTCTTGGAGGTACCACTACTACCAACCTCTCCATTGCACTTCAGTTCCCGCGCTACTTCCTCAGGTTTCAACACTTCCTCAGGCTTCAATATCTCCATGCTATCAGATGACTCAGCATGCGCCTCCTCCTCCTGCGCCATCTCCACATCTGGCGCCATGCTCTGAACGGGCGTTACTTGGAGAGGCGGCGTATCTTCGTGACCAACATCTCCAAGCACAGTCAGATGCCCCTGGGTCACGTCCAGAAGTGGCTGCTCACCCTCCCTCAGAGGACGCACTCCCACAGTCACCTGCTTTGGCTTTTCCAGCTTGACCACAGCAAACAGATCCATCTCTGCGCACACAGAAACAAACAGCAAAAGAAGTGATTAGTTACTAAACGTGCGCATATAGAAAAACTTACATGATTAGAAGTAGAAGGGACGAACACCCACCCCGGCCTTCCTCATCAATGAAGGTTGGCACCTCATCAACGCCACCAAAGTAATTGCGACTCAACCCCACGTGCACCAAAAACTCCTCCGGATAAGGGTTAATGGGAATGCGGTTGGCATCAAGGGTCTGCGCATCGGTCAGACTATAGGAACCGGGTGCGGGGCGCCCATCCCTTGGCAACATATCTTGAGTATAAAACTCAAAGGGTGATGGAAACACCACGTCATCAACCTAGAAAAAATGCTCCCTCCAATGCCTCAGGGAGTCTACCTTCTCAGTATAGCACTGAAGCGCCCCCGAGCGCTTCGCAAAGGACACCCATCCATTCAACCACGTTGTGTGGTAGAAGGCGCGGAACAAGGCAATGGTCGGCTCTATCGCAAGTAAACGGCAGTTTACCTCAAAATTCGACACCTTAGCCGCACCTATACAGTGCAGCTGTGAGATGTGGAGACGATAGTGATTGAGCAAATCGCTCAGAAAAATAGATATCGGTACACGGTAATTTGCTTACTCGAAAAAACGCGTGTATAATCCTATTTTCCCTTCGGGGAAATCGGCTATACACGCGTCAACATCTGGAGCCTCTGGATGCACATCCAGAGAAATGAAGTAGTCAGATATAAACTGACGCACATCATTCTCAGTCATCGCAAAGCGAAAATCTTCTAATTGGGCAACCATTTTCATAAATTTACTAAGAAACGCACATAAATTTACCTAATAAAACAGTTACTTTCTTTGCAAAAATACGCTTTAAAGAAGTGTGCAAGTGTGAGTATGTGTTTTTAATGTGTGTTTTGGTAAAATGGGGGCAGGGACTCTTATATAAGGAGGTCAAAAACCCTAGATGATGTCCACGTGGATCCCACTCACAAAATGTGTGGTTAGAAACCGAAACGGTACATGCACTTTTTCCCGATTTCCGAGGGACACGTGGACACAACCCCCGATTTTCGAGGTATTTCTTTGAAATATCTATGACTAGGTACATTGTACTCCAAATTGGGCGGCAATACTTCAAAGTTCTCCCGCCACGCTTACTGCTGTTGTGACTAGTCTAGCATTCGCGGCTACGAGTCGCGCACACTAGACTGGGGGGACATGATGACGTATAAGTCTATATATGGGCCACAAGCCCAAATATTAAACACTACTAAGGCCTAAAGCCACCATGTGTGGGCTATTATAACTTAGGCCGCATCAATAATAGGAATGGGCTCACGCAAGCCCAACCAAACTATATACGGAATAGATAGAGATCCTCTATCTATGGAATGGATATCCTTAACCCGGATAAGCACCATGTGTGCGAAACGTAAGGAGCACGAACCCTACGAGGATTCTGCGCCTATATAAGGAATGACATAATTCTCATTCAAGGTACGATTTACAAACGCTAAAACTCTTTACGAGAACCCTAAATCGATTACTTACTCTCATGCCGGAGTCTAATCGTGGGAGACAATCCCACGATAAGCCTAACGGTGTTGTTTATTCTTTTAGTGCGCAGGTTTCAAGCATTAAGAAGTGAATTGGTACGAGAGCAAGAGCCCATAATCAGGAACGCCCAACTTTTGTATCAACAACAAGGTTGAGAGAAGTGCATTTGTTATTATAATAAAGCATGAGAGCTAACGTTACAACAAGATCATAGTACCAAGAGATCAAAGAAACACAAAATACACACAATGCATCTAACAAACACACTTCGACAATACATGTTATAAGGAGACTATTTCTTGTGATCTACAAGATTGTCCTCACATGTGTCAACACCCCTATCTTGATGCACAATGCATGTCATGTTTGAGGCTAATGCTTGAAGAATTTTAACACCGTCATGAAGAGATTTGAGCATCTTACGGATTTCTTCTCTATGATCCTTAATAGCATTAAGCATGTCAATTGTGTTTTCGCAACAAATTGCATGATTGCCTTCACGAAGTTTTGGGCTTAAGGGCTTCCTTATCTTTTCCCAAACTTCTTCATCACCAATTCCCTTAGTAAGGGGTGATGTGGCTTGAACATTATGTGGATTACTCCAAACATCATCTTGCAAAAGTTTTTCAAGGTTGATCCTAGGATATTGTTGTTGATTGTTTAGCATAAACCACCCATTTCCTATCCCATCATTCTTGGTTGTAGCTTGAGGGACAACATTGTTGTTAGCAATTTCTTCACTTCCATTGTTTCCACTCAAGGAATTAGTGTCATTACTTTGGAGGATGAAATTGTCAAGAACATTGTTTGGAGAAAGTGGTTGGTTATTCATTTTTAACTTAGATTGAGATTTTAGATGTAATGCTAGACAAGATCTCTAATCCTTAAATAATAGTAAAGTGGGATTTAGATATGAGTGATGACACTTATTATCCAACGGGTATTAAGGCAATTACTACCAAGATTCCTCATTAGGTGTACAAATTGTGAAGATCAAGAAGAAGAGAATATATAGGAAAGGTAAATGTGCATGGATCACATGATCATGAGAAAAGTTATTCAAAGAGCAATGAGTGATCTAGTTGATTATTAAGTTGTGATATGTGGACAAAATACATTAACTACCTACCATTAAGAATCCATCATAAATCGTTAAGCTATGCATCAAATTTTAAGCAATGAGGCATTATTCATTAAAATTTGGGTATGTAGCATGTAGTATATCATATAAGAAGAACAAGATGAATTGGATACAACATCTTGAACACAAGTGTGAGTTGTGAAGAATCGTCATATCAAAGACAAAATTTTCAAGATGAATCAAGATAATTTTGTGTCAAGTTGTCTTGTTCAAGCACATAGTATAGACATGTAGAATCTAGGATACTTATCAATCATAGTTTGAATAATGAATTGATGCATATCTTTCCTCTTGGAAGACATTTGTTAGATCTTCCATCCATGCCTCCACATAAACCTTAATCACATAAGCTCTAATAGCACCTAAAGATTGTTCTCCTAAAAACCTATCCCAAAGCAATTTGGACTTTTGAAAAATGTCATGCCAAAAACTTAGACTTGTTTGTTTGTGACCTAAGTGTCCTTTTATTCAAGTCACCAATGACTTGTTGTATAGGATGACCCCTCGCTTCTCTCAATTCCTTAGGATTGCCTTCATTCGAATCATTAACTTGTAATGTTGGCGACCTTTCTTGATCTTGAACTAACGGTTCGTTGATCACATCATCTTCCGAAGGAGATGATTGAGGCTCGGGCATGCTCTCATCAAAGGTTACATTGAGAGATTCCTCAATCCTCATTGTTTCCTTGTTAAGCACTATGTATGCTTTACTAGTTTGAGAGTATCCTAGGAACACACCTTCATACGACTTTGGGTCGAATTTGGTGAGATATTCTTTGGTGTTAAGTATAAATACTTTGCAACCAAATACTCTAAAATACTCTAGGGATGGTTTTCTATTCCTAAGTATTTCATAAGGTGTTTTATTAATTACCTTTCTTATGTATACTCTATTAAAGATGTGACAAGCGGTATCTAGGGCATGACACCAAAACTTTTGTGGAATGGATTGCTCGTCAAGCATTGCACGACTCATCTTTCTTAACTTACGATGTGTTCTTTCAACAATCTCATGCGATTGAGAAGTGAACGGGCCCGATAAGTTATAAGATATTCCATGTTGTTCACAAAAGGTTCCAAATTGCATTTTATCAAATTCGCTACTATGATTTGTTTTAATTGAAACAATTGAACAATCAAGTAGGTTTTCAAGTTTCTTTCTTAAAATGTTGAATTTATTTAAGACACCATTCTTGTTATCTAAGAATAATATCCAAGTGTAATTTGAATAATCATCTATGATCATTAAAGTGTAGAAGTTACCTCCATAACTTTGGATCGAAGATGGACCATACAAATCCAAATGAATTAATTCTAAAACTTTACTAGTTGTCACTTTCTTTATATTCCTATTATTGGTTTGTCCTTGACTCCCTAGACATGTATCACAATAATGCCTTTCAAAGCTCAACTTTGGTAGATTCCGTACTAGTTCGTTAGAAGCTAGGTTTTGGACTAACCTCATATTGGCGTGACCTATCCTCCTATGCCAAAGCATTGAGTTGTCCACCATGGACGTAAGACATATGTATTACTTATAGTTATCACCTAACTTGCATGTATATAAATTATTTCTCCTATGACCTTTTGCTAACACAACCCCATTTTTACTAATAGTGCAATCTACCTTAGTAAATTTGACCTCACAATTATCATCACATAATTGACTCACACTAATCAAATTGAAACTTAGACCCCTAACATGCTCAACATTGGAGATTTCAATGGAGTCATGAAGGACATTGCCTTTGCTGACAATTTTGCCGTTAAGTTTGCTTCCAAAAATGACTTGATTACCATTATACGCCGTGTATGATGTGAACAATCTTCTATTCCCGGTCATGTGTTTAGTGCAACCACTATCCACTACCCACTCATCCGGTTGTAGATCACTTTTGAGGCAAACCTACAACAAAAGTACAACTCATGCCTTTGGTACCCATTGTTTCTTGGGTCCATTTTGGTTAGCATTTAAAGTCCCCAAGTTAAACATTCTTGGGTCTTGAAGCAATACACATAATTTCTCAATACCAAATTTAGAGAAGTCGGACCAAGGATTGTTTTGATAGTCATTTTGAGTTTGATAACTTGGTTTATACTTATGATATGCTTGTGGTCTAAAGTAGTTTTGGTTTGAATAGGAGTTGTCTCTCCTTTGGTAATTGTTGTATTGGTATTGAGAAGATCTTTGACCATAGTTAGAGAAATTTCTTCTTTGGTTATTTTGAAAAGAAGGTCTTTGGTTGTATGAGGTAGAAGATCTCATATTAGGTGTAGGCAAAAGTGGTCTATAATTTACTCAAGGTTGTGAGTATCCAAGTCCATTGCGAGAGCTTGAGTTAGAAAATTGTTTTGGATTTTCTCTTCTTGCAATGGAAGCTTGATTACCTCGAGTACTTACAAGAGGAGCTTGAGGAGTAATCGGTTTAATGACATTGTTTAATGGAGATCCAATTTTCCTCAGGGGCCTGGCGCGTTGACGCGTCAGCCTCGGGAATTTTTGGAGCCTCGTTTTCTTTAGCCTTTACAAATGTTAATGGTTTTGTTAGGCTTATAGGAGTGGTTGTACCTTGTTTAAAAAATCCAAGACCTCCGTTATCTTGAGACACCTTTTGCCGACTTATTAGTTCTTCTAAATCATTTGTGCTCTTTTTATATTTTGAAAAGCTTAGTGATTCCTTTTGAAGTTCCAAAACTTTTTCATTCAAAGAGTTAACCTCAAGAGTGAGTACATCACAATTTTTACAAGGTTCAATCACCCCTTTGCAATGTTCTAGTGTTTTCACTTTACTTTCGAGTTCACAAACCCTTTCTTTAGTTTTAACATTTTCTAGTTCAAGAAGACGTTTTTCTTTGAGACCTTTATCAAGGGTTTTTCTAAAATTATCATTAAACTTAACTAGTTCCTCATTCTCCTTTTGCAAATTGATAGTATCTAAGTTATTAGAAGAGGAAGGGTTTAGAGATACCTCAAATTTTTCTTGAGCCATAAGACACGTAGCATCATTTGTTGGTTGGTCCTCATCTTCACTATCACTCCACGCTCCTCCAACGAATGCCTTGTTCACCCTAGGCTTAGGGCATTCATTGATGAAATGACCCTTTTCCCCGCAATTGTAGCATCCTTGGGTGCGTCTCGAACTTTCACCAACCTTGTTGTTATCACCACTTCGGTTCCCCCCAAAGTTGTTCCTTTCACCATTATCTCGGTTTCCAAACCGATTTCTTCTTCCAAAGTTACCATCTTTCCTAAAGAACCTCCGAAAGTTCTTAGCCATAAGATTATATTCTTCGTCATCCATATCATCTTCTTCATTGCTATCCTCTTGACCATCACTATCATTACTAGTTTGAGTACTAGTAACTTTAGCTTTAAGAGCCAAAGACTTAACCTTCTCCTTCTTGTCTTTGATACTCGCCTTGTCATTCTTAAGAATCATCTCATAGACTTTGAGATTTCCAATGAGCTCGTCAAGAGGTAGTTCCGCCAAATTCTTGGCTTCTTCTATGGCCGTTACCTTTGGCCTCCACTTCACCGGAAGTGCTCGAAGAAACTTTCTCACATGGTTCTTGTTATAGAAGCTAGGATCAAGAGCCGTGAGACTAGCGATTGTAGCATTGAACCTTGTGTACCCATTATCAATGGTTTCTTCATCCGAGATCGAGAACTTCTCATATTGTTGTATGAGTAAATCGATCTTGCAATCTTTAACTTGAGAGTTGCCTTGATGAGTGATGATGAGAGAGTGCCAAATTTCCTTGGCGGTCTTGCAAACATGAACCCTCTCGAACTCCCTTCGAGGTAGAGCATTATAGATCAACATCTTGGCTTCATCATTCTTAACAAGCTTTCTTTTTTCATCATCATTAAGATCCATATGTAGCTTTTTCACCAACAACTTTGTTTCCGAGTCTTCCACCATAAACTCAAAGTTGCCATTTTGGATGATTTCCCACAAATCAAGATCTTTGGACCTAACATAGGTCTCGAATCGGGTTTTCCAAAAGCAAAACCCATCGGTTTCTAGCAAAGGTGATCTTTGCATAGAACACCCCTCAACATAGTTCTCTTGAGCCATGGATCTATACTCTACTTTACCAAAAATCTTAGTTAGGATTTTAGATTTTTTGGAAAAGAAGTTTTTGACTTAAAACGACTTCTCAGGAAGGCTTTAATGCTCAAAAACTTGAGTATACCGCTTAATACCAATTGTAGAACCGTATAGGGGGGTGAATACGGTTTCTTCGGCTTTTTAGATGTTTAAAAAACTTTAAGCCAAAAAGAAAACCAAGTGGTTGTACAAATAATCCAACAACCACTACCACAACCAAAGTATATAAAGCAAGTAAAAAACACAACGATATATACTGGTTCGGGATAGGGGGTTTATACCATCCGTACGTCCAGCTGCAAATCCGCGACTCCGATACTATTCATTGGTATAATCCTTTCGGTGGACTACAAACCGTTACAATTCACTTCACCAATATTCACCAATATTGATGCTCATAAAGAAGGAGTTACTCACCAACGGTATTCTGCCCTCGGAAACCACCCAAAAGAATCTCACGATTTGACTTTACCTAAGGATCACAAAGATCACTACCAAGACTTCCACCCGGAAGTATCAAACCCCAACTAGATCCCCAATGATCTAAGCTTGGTCACCAAGACACAAGACTTCCCTTACAAACAATTGAATGAATGAATGAATGTTTGTTCAATCAAGTCCTAACCTAACATAGAGACTCGATTGTAGTAGAAAGGGTAAAGATAAGAAGACCCTCGACACAATCACAAGAGTGGATTAGGTTCTTGTGATTCTTCCCTTGCAAATATATGTGTTCTTCCAAAGATGTTAGTGTGAAAATCAAGAACACAAGATTAGAGATAGAGAGATTGAGAGATTTGAGAGTGTTTAGAGAGAAAGAATCTTGAGAGAAAGAATAATGGTAACAGGAGAGGAATACAATAGGCAAGGGTGGTATTTATAGGCCAAGAACCCAAACTTGGAAAATTTTACCGAGGCCGGCGCGTCACCCGCACGTCAACGCGCGGATAGCGCGCCAGGCGTCTGTAACTTTTTCCCAAGTGTTGGGTGTTTGGATCTTACAAATACCTATCCTTGCTAAACCCCCAATTGTACTTCACACTAAACCTTAACATTAATCATTCTAAGGTTTACCAACTCAAATAGCCAATTTGTAAATCATTTGTGAAGTGCTTAAAGAGAAACCAAATTACCAAGGGTTTAAGGTGTAGATTGGGTAATTTGGAAGGGGTAGAAGTGTATCTCCTCACATGGCATAGAAAAGAGAGAAAGAATATGCCAAGGAATATTCCAACGCTTGGGGGGAAGAATGTGATGGAGGGTTAAGATGAAATGGTTTGAATTGGATGGCTAGGATCAAAGGGAGCCTCCCTTGGTTTTCAAACAATTTGGCATGTGGAGAATGTGGATGGATGAGATGATCTCATTAGAAATGGATGGCTATGATCAAAGTATGCCTAGGTTAGGGTTGAAGAGGATATTCCAAGGAATATGCTTTGCTTGGGGGGAAAGGAGAAATGAAGGGTTGAGATGGTTTCATTTGAATTGGATGGTGGAGATCAAAACCATGTGGTGGTATAGATAGGAGAGATTGGATGGATGGTTGTGATGTGTTTTAATTTGAAATCAATGGCTAGGATAAGAGGAGCCATATTAGGGTTTCCAACAATTGGCATGTGTTGAAAATGAAGGGTTGTGATGTGTTGTAAGGGAATGGATGGTTAGGATGTAGTGTGTAAGGGAATATGTAAGGGTGTAAGAGATTGTGTAAGAGAATATTTGATTTGGATATGATTGGTTTTGTCTTTTGTATAAATGGGATTAAGAGAGGATTAAGGCATAATCTAATTTTCATTAAGAAGAAAAGGTTTAGACAATTAAGATTATAAGTTGAGAAAATCATAGATTACTTATAAGTTCAAGTAACACAATGTCGAGAATCCATAGTTCCATATCTCGTGACTTTCCACGACTCGACGTTCTCAACTAAAACCTTGGTTCAAACAAGTTAAGTGCTTTGCCTTGATGTAAAGCATAACCCAAGTGGGAAATGATGCGTTTACGCAAAGTGACCTTTGACTTAGATTGACCAATAAGGGAGTAAACCCGTTACGTAATTAGAGAAGACGTATGCACGGGATATGAGCATATGGATGCTTCAACACGATGTTACTTGAAATATACAAGCTCCCTAAGTTTAGAAAAGCCTTGGCTAGAGGCGATAGTTAGAAAACATGAGTTGACGTTTTCCCGTAAATGGGTGTTTTAAAAGTAGGATCTCTCATATCTCAAAACTCATTTCGAGTGTTCCCAATTAAGCACAAAACATATTCATACCTGTATTGAAAGATCCACATTTGTCGGGTAAGGGGAAAGCCGACTTTCAAAATTCGCCCGGAACCATACAGACTCCTGGCGCGTCACCCGCGCGTTGACGCGCGGGCAGCGCGCCAGGAGCAGACATTGGCTCCGGCGATTTTGAGCTAACGTTTGTTATTTTATGTGTTTCGATGGTTTGTTTGTCATCATTAAAACATAAAGAGATCTTGATCATGTTGCCTCAACAGCATTCAAGGTTAAACATAACTCCAAGAGAGTTACCAAAATACGAAGTTCTCTTTTCGTTCTCTTCTTTATTTTTTATTTTGACTTGGTTGGTAGGGTTAGGGCCTTTCTCGCTAGGTGAGCGCATCTAATTCTAAAGTCCTTTCCTAAGCCACTTCCCGTTCAGTTTTTGAAAGATAGAGAGAAGGCTTTCTAAATGAGATTGAGTTCCACAAATATGCGGGCTAGAAAGATGTTATTTGCTACTATTCTATCTATTTGTGCATCAAGTTCGAAGAAGATCTCAATATATAATGAAGAAATGATAGTAGCTCGTTGTTTTATAGGCTTTATCATATTTAGTCGGAAGAGTTTAGGTAAGACTTTTAAAGAGACTCTCGAAGGGAGAATCCAGGCTATTCAGGAAGAATCACGGTAATTCCTCAATCCTACCGAAGTAGTTCCTCCGGAATCCAATGAACAACAACGATTACTTAGGATCAGCTTGCGAATTTGTGGCACCGTAGTAGAATCATTACCAATGGCACGCAGTGCGCCTAAGTGTAAAAAGACATTGCAAGCATTGTTATGCCGAAACCTAAATATTAAGTCAACAACACTTCCAAATGCCACTTCTTCTCGTCGCATCCGTCTTCAGGACGATCTAGTCACAGGTTTTCACTTCTCAGTGAGTGAAAGATTTGTCCCCGAGTCTACGTTGAAAGCTTCTATAGTATAACTCATTCGGGAGGGCTTGGGTGGTCTTAAGAATGGTTCGGGTGGGGGCTGAATAAAGAAGACGAATAGAATAGAATAGAATGTTCATGCTAAGAGAAGAGCGGATCCAATACCAAGTCGACTTCTTTCCCAAGAAGTGCAGCAAGTACTTTAGGAATTTGGTGTCTTTCTATTTGGAAAAAAAGGACCATAAGTATAATTAGACACTTTGTCTTTATTGTTCTACTAGCTAGGATGAAATTGAAATTATCAGATGTCCCTTTCATTATTACAACCTTCTTTTTGTTGTCAAAGACCAGATGCTACGCGAAAATTTTCATTGGATCTTGGTTGTTCTTAACAGCGATGGCTATTCTAACGAGAACTTTTGTACTTTCTTTATCTGACGTAATAGAATACAACAGAATGCCGATCTTCCCAATGTCACTACAAAATGAATGGATTTCTGGTGCTTAGCCTTGTCCCAGAGGTGAAGAGCGAGCTATCACCTTTTGTAAATATTGTAAATACCCGCTTCTGGTGATCGCAGATTGGTCCAATTTCATTTTATCCTTCCGCTAATCTCTTGATCTCTGGAAATAAAGAAAGGCATGATATTATCAAGTCAAACTTGACTAAGAGCAGTGAGAACAAATGGGGAGTCGGCTAAGAATGAGAATCAAAAGATATATAGGACGATCAGTGCCTAAGCCCATCTAACTAGGTGAACCGCGCGGCGGGAAAAATGGTTCTTTTTTCTCTTTCTTTATTGCCTTTCGCTTCCGTAGATGATTCATAGTCTAGTCTCGACATCCGTTAGATAAACCCATAAGATAATACTATTGGGATAACGTTGATTGAACTTTTGCCCTTTGATAATTATTCTAATCAATGATCACGAATAGGCATACTCGTAACAAAAATTGAATGTATCTTAGTCATTTATATACAAAATATAAAAAGAATATCATTTAATAGAAGGGAGATTTACATACATGGTAGACCGAGGTGCACAATGGTTTGAGGCAGATACGGCATTTGAGAAAATTTAGGTCAAGCACACATAAAACGTGTCCCCAAACAACTACAGTTGCATTGTCCACTGGTGGACGAACCACTTGAGGTGTTACTCGAGCCAATCGTGCTGGCCGACATCATAATCGCAACAATGAAGAAGCCAAAGTTTGAAGCCACCTGACAACGATGTTGTTGTTTGAATCTCTATCGGCCATTGAATGAGATGCAGATGCAAAGCCAAAATTGAGACATGGTTTTTATTCTTATTATACGGAGTATATAAGTTGAATGCTTATTTATTTCTTCATTGGCAAACGTGATTTGTTACCATTAATTTCCATAATACATTACTTAAATAAAGTGATAATCGTGATTAAAATAGGAAGGTGATTAAGGCAAAATGGAAGAATATTTCGGCTATGTTTGGTACACAAGATTGTGGAGAGATTATGCTTATTTTATCAAAAAATAAGCTACTTAAAAAATAATCTTTGTTTGGCAGACATAGGCTATGTTTGGCACACAAGATTGTTGAGAGATTGTG
Source organism: Artemisia argyi (assembly GCA_030686995.1). Classification (NCBI taxonomy): domain Eukaryota; kingdom Viridiplantae; phylum Streptophyta; class Magnoliopsida; order Asterales; family Asteraceae; genus Artemisia; species Artemisia argyi. The sequence goes on along the minus strand of CM060686.1, from coordinate 103,136,370 downwards.
CTTATTTTTTCAAAAAATAAGCTACTTAAAAAATAATCTTTGTTTGGCAGACATAACTTATAAGAGATTTAAAAAAAATAATCTTTCATAATCTCTTAAAACCAAATGTTACTTCATGTAGCTTATTAAAATAAGCTCATTTTATAATCTCCGCCACCAGCATCATCTCCAGCACCATCTCCAGTTCCAGCAACAGTTGCTTTCGCCAAACATACCCTTCATCAGCACCCTTGAAGCTTGATTACCCATTCAAAATGGGCCATTATCTTTCACCACTGTTTGTCTGGCTCCACCTCCGGGCTCTTCCTGTTTTCCCATCTAGGGACGGAGCCAGAAAGAAATATGACCGGGTGCACAAATTTTTTTGAACCGTAATATAATAGAGTTAAAACATGAATTAAAACGAAGATTTCATTAAAACGATAAATAAATGAACATATTACCTTCTAATTAGTGATTCTACGATCTCCCTTAGCAAAATAACACTTACGTGCATCCTCATTTTTAATATTAATAAGTTCTTCTTTCTCTATAGCACACAAGTTAAAGCGCCGTTAAAATAATCATCACCCATCCGATTTCGCAAATCAGTTTTAATGAGTTTCATTTAAAAAAAAACATCTTTCAACAGTAGCGGTAGCAACAGGCAAGACTAAAGCCAACTTCAATTAGGCACTACTTTTCGTATATATTGTAACTACGACAACAATAAAAATGCCTCATGACAACACAATTGGGGTGCTATTTATATTCTAATATATTGTTGACTATCACTTAAACTTATTATCCCTATTTGTCTTAATAGAAATTGCATAGTTATTCACTTATTCTTATTGCCCTAAGCCCTTATTGATGATGATAGACTATACGGAACCAACAAATTAGTCAAGATTTCATACAAAAAATAAAAACATGAAAACTTTAAAAGACATAATAAACAAATGAAAGGTATATGTTACGACTTACGAACATGTTTCATCTTTGTGTGTTTGTTAAATTTTAGATTTTGTAAATTGTTAGGATGATGAATAAACTTGTTCCATTAATAAACCTATTTCATCTTTCGGTTTTTGTGCTTGAATTTATTAAACTTTTTTTATCTTTGGGCGTTTATAAAATTTTATATTTAAAGTATACGAACTAAATAATACTAGACACACATTTAATGCACCGGGTGCATTTAAGATACATTTAGGTAAAATCGATAATTTTTAAAAAAATTAACACTATATCAAAAAAATTCATGGGGTGCATGTGCACCCGCGGGCACCCCTTGGCTCCATCCCTGTTCGCATCCAAGATTTTTTTTTTTTTTTTTTTTTTTTTTTTAACATTGAAACTCAAAAGGTTAATAAACAGGAACCATGTGCAAAAGGAACCATATCAAATACCGCAAACATAAACAAATATTGCGTTGTCCTACTAACAAAGTTCACAACCAAATATAACAAACATGCAAATTGAAAAAACATTCACACCCGACAACCATGCATAAAATTCTGTTGTTAAAAACGACCTATACTATCTTGAATCATATCATCATTTCCACGTTAGAAACATTGCAGATCATCTTTTTAGATTAGACTTGGCAGTCTAGCTTACTAGGTGTGGTCATCATATGGTGATGTTTGGAGGTGCTTTGGTTGGTGGTCCCTTTGCATTGGCCCATGTATTCAGAGTATGGTGATTACCCTAGTTCAAGCCCTTTTATCTGCTTTGTCTGGTTTATAGAGTTTAGTATCTTTCTGTTTATGTATTTATCCTAGTTCTGGGGTTGATTATTTGTATTTGAGCTAGGGGTTTTGTCCTATGCCATTTGTAGTTTGTGGTGTAAAGTGTGGAGCTAAGGATGTGTCTTAGTCTCTGTTTACACTTTATACCTTTCTTTCTTGCTTTGTATGCCTTTTTGGCTCTTCTTTCTTAATAAATTTACCTTTATGAAAAGGAAAAAAAAAAAAAAAAAAAAAAAAAAAAAAAAAAAAAAAAACTTTGCAGTCGTGCCGGATGGACATATCTCCAAGTCCAAATGCACAAAATAGCCCCTCACCTCGGAAAACTTAACCGCATAGTGCCAATCATGATCTGTCCTTACCCAAACATCCCCACCTGGTGGAAGGTTGTAGGTTAGTTTGTAACATCCACGAGACAGCCTAAGATCCGCTTCAATCATACTGAGAACATTTTCAAACGGTTTAGTGCCCTCCACAACATAAGACTTTTATCTTTCCTTAATAACAATCGTTATTAAATAATCACCCCCATGAATCCTTACTGTCCGTCAACCTCATTCCACACAAAGATGTTTAGGTCCACCAAGAATGTTTTAAAAGTCGACAAGTCTTCATTATACAAAGCTCCGGCTTGCTCAAGAGTCACTAATCCATTGTTTAGCGAAAGAATTGCTTGCCTTGTAAAGGGGAGTGGACGTGAAACTTGCTCCATCGAATTGAAATTTGTGGGCGGCGCTGTTAAAAGGGAGATTGTTGATAAATGTAGTAAAGCTTTTTGGGCCTAGATACCCTAGATATACACTAAACCCACAAACTGGGCTTGTGCCTATTTATCCTCTAATACCCACGGTAATTCACCGCCTGATCTTCCTTGTCTATCTTATGATGACAAGAAATGTATCTGTGGATTGCAATTGTTGGCTATCTATCCATGGCTATCGCCTCTGCTGCTACTCTTCCACACATCTTCCATCAAATCAAGTGGTACCACATTGCTGCTTTTTACGTATTTGCTCCGTTTTTGGCCTTATGTAAGCTTACGGATGTGGACTCTCGCACTGGACCTTAGCATCAACCTATGGAAAGTTGTTCATGGTTATATGCATCTGGACATGTGCTCTCTTCAAAATCCATTGAGTGATCACATGAACTGAATTCTTCATATATTTTCAATGTTGCCTTCATTATTCACATCATGACATGCTTGATCCTCATCAACACGACTTAAATGTTCAAGCCTCTTTTGAATTTATTGCAGTGCCTCCTCAATTCACCAACACGATGTTAACGCTTGTTTTTTATCAGTACCAGATAAGTTGGTGAAAAAACATATAACTGAATTCCTTTTGTTTCATGGATAATTCAGCAAATAGCTAAGTATGATAGTCAGGAGAAATGTTGGGAGGAACGGTTAACTTTATAAAACAGAACCAAAACAACTATAGATTAGAGTTAGTAAAATCGGTGGGTTGACCGGCCACTAAATTTTGTCCACTTTGATAGCAATTAAAAATCCAGCGATTATTATATGAAGACTATATCAAAGAGATAAAAAGATTTTGCTCATAAAGAAGTTTCGGAGGTTGTGTGCATCTCAGTACACTGTGGGCGGCTTTTGACCCGTTCGACCTATTTGGACCTGTTTGACCAAATTGGAACCGTTTCAGTTTAATCTATGTTTACAACTTTTACAAATTTGGCGTACTTTGGTAAAGCGTTGGTCCCGGTTATATAAATTACTAAGTCGGCCTATCTTTAGGTGACATAAAATTGCTTACAGAGTTGGAAATTAAAGAGAAAAAATGTAAATATGTCATGCAACAATATGTTATCAGTAATGTGGCCATATCTCAGTAACATAATAATGAACCTCCTTGTTCTTGATATGATATTTTCATAAAATTTATAAATTGTTTTGGCAGGTCCTATTTAAGTTGTTGGAGCATGGGGTTGAGGCTCGGCTTTCAGCCTTTCACCCTTATCTACATCTTTATATCACTATCTTGTATATTCTGAATGTTCGAGCAATACATTTGATGGCAGACTGTATCACAATCATATTCCAGCCCTTTTGTCGAATGGGCCGGGTCAGGTCTCCCCCGCCCCAAAGCAGTTCAAAAAACTGATCTCTATTATCCATTTTTACTAGTCCCAAGTGCTTAATCTGCGATAATAATTATACGAGTTCCTAATGCTTCGTGTGTAATAGTGATTATTTCATGTCTATTGAATATTTTTGTCATTTGATTTAGAGTATCTTCTATACAGTTTTTTTTTACTTGTATTTCAGTCATTGATCTTTTCAATGTTATATGAAGTTATTTTATAAACTATGTAGCAGGCCTGTATATTTATTAGCATGATATTATTAGATATTTATTTATATATACCGTTTGTCTTTAAACTATCTCTTGATCATTAGTTATCAAACGATTTTTATACATACAGAATCTCCTTGCACTAAGATGTTGTCAAGTAGGAAGTAGACACTGAACCATACTGATTCGACAAAATAATATTTGATGCTGATGCACCCAGATTAACTTTTGTTATTTTGTGAAACTAAAATAGAATGGATATTCATAGAGTTTTTTAGTTTTCTTTTCTTGGCAAACTTTGCCGTTGTTTATTGTTTGCACTTTCCTATAAGGGTATATAAAGCAAGAAACTGGGAGAAAAATATCATCTTTCTGTACAATATAGGCCATTATTTGCAATGCATTCGCATGAACTTAAAAACTAAAAATGTGAGATGTATGTAATTACTGTTTGCAACCATTTTGGGTCGAGATGATTATATACTCAACCTCATGTTTACATGTTGACTATTTGTGTAGCTAGCTTGGGTATGGATTGGGGCACTTCGAAGAGTGACAATATTGATGTGATACAATTTAATGAGAAGTAGAAAGAATTGTGCGCCCTTAAGAATATAGAGCCAGGAGAAAAACTAACAGAACATATATTGATGGAGTTCTGAAGTACATATGTGACTAGCCCATGAAATTTTTTGGTGGCAGAGACACATCTGGAAACAAGGATACATCGCGTGTGCTCAAAATCCTTTATATGAGAATCCGAACTAAGTAGGTATTCATGTACTCCATTTCTATGTAACACAATGAAAATCAATGTTTCCGTCAACCAAGCTAACATAGGAGGTAAGTGTTGAAAACTAATAAATTCTATATTGCTTAAAGCATAATTGTTGTTACATATAGAAAACTTAAAACAGGAAAAGGAGATATATTTTAATATCAAATCTGCACAACACATACATGTCATTAATCTGTGTTGTAAGTGCTTGGAATCAACTTCAAGTTGTTTTTAAGATTTAGAGTGGCTCCAAAAGTCTCACTCATATCAAGATCTTGGGATCTTACTCCATTTGGGAGATCCCAGTTGAAGTGGTAGAGTAGCCTTGCAAGAGGAAGCTCAACGTTCGCCAACCCCATAGCCATCCCCGGACACATTCTTCTTCCAGCCCCAAACGGGATAAGTTCAAAATATGTTCCCATCATATTAACTGAACTCTCGCTAAATCTTTCTGGTTTGAAACTTTCAGGATCAATCCAGTAATCGGGATCAGATCCTAGTTTCCATGAGTTGATAAGAACTTTTGTATTGGCGGGAATAAGGTAACCACCAATCTCACAATTCTCGCGACACTCTCTAGGGACTACCAACGGAAGAGGAGAATGCAACCTCAAAGTTTCTTTAATTACTAGTTTGAGGTAGTCAAGTTCTTGAATATCTGATTCAAAAATATTTTTCTTTCCCTTAAGTACCTGTCTAAGCTCGGCTTGTGCTTTCTTCATTGCACTTGGATTTCTCATCAATTCTAACATTGCCCATTCAATTGTCACCGAAGCAGTATCTGTCCCCGCTACAAACATATCCTGTTGTCATAACTTATAATGTCAAAGATAAAGATTAATATTCAACATTATCATTTTGAAAAAACATAGCACTAACCACGAGTACTGCTTTGATGTGGTCCAAAGTTAATGGAAATTGAAAGGCACCCTCATCTTTAAGCCTCAAAAGAACATCAAGAAGGTCTTCATTGTGGTCATTCTGCCCATCTGGTCGACGTTGTTCTTGATGGTCCCAGATGATACTATCAAACATCTTATCAATCTTGTCATGTATTGTCGTCAATTTCTTCCTCATCCCGGTAACCAAATGGATTAGTTTGAAAGATGGAAACAAGTCAGACACATCAAAACCACCAGATAAAGCAATAATCTCTTCAATCAACGCAAGTAGTGTCCTCTGATCCTTGAATCTACTTCCAACTGCAACTCTAGTCGCAATCACATTCATCATAGTGAAAATCTTGTGAGTAAGATTAATTGGTTTTGATTCATGCATACGAATATCTTCAATAAGTTTCCAAGATTCTTCTTCACGAACTGAGTGAAAAGATCTAACCTTCTTGGCACTTAGAAGCTCCAAAATGCATATTTTACGCATTTGTCTCCAGTACTCGCCATAAGGTGCAAAAACGATGTCTTTATAGTTATACCCGACAATTTCAGCACTAAGAATCTTGGTTCTATCTGCGAAAACAAGATCGTGGGTTTTCAGGACTTGTTTGGCTAATACAGGAGATGAAATTACAATGGCTGAGACTTCACCGAGCTGTAGATAAAAAAATTGGCCCTAGTTTCTGGGCCAATTTTCCGAGAGCTCGATGTGGGAGTGCTCCTACGAGATGATGCAAGTGTCCAATAAAAGGGAGCTTCCATGGTTGTGGAGGAAGGTTATTGTTGGTTTTTCTAAGCTTTGTAAACCAGAAAAACAAGGATACAAGGAAAAGAAAGAGAGAAAAGGGTATCTGGAGTTCCATTTTTATTTCTAGTCAATTGCTTCTTGAGACATTTAAATCACAGATGTCAACTATAAAATAGATAGAGGTGACAAAAATGACAAAATTGTTTATCGGTTGTTTTCTGTCATATTTTAATTTGTTCAGTAAAATTATCTCCTTTTTTATTATCTGCACCAAAAGAGAACAAGGAGACAAAAATGGGATCTTCACTAATTTGATTCCATAAACACAATAAAACGATTTAAATAAACGTTAGTGACGGAAATAATATGACCATAACTTAGGGCCCTTTGGTTTGTGAGTGGTTTTAGAATTGGATTTGG
>CM060686.1:103106983-103124483 GCA_030686995.1 Artemisia argyi | reverse complement strand
AACGTATGCAAACATACGGAAACGTATGAAAGCGAAGAAAATAAAACGTGACAGAAAAACGTGAATATAAAAAAAAGTAAATTATAAAAAACGAAACTAAAAAAATAAATAATAAAAAATAAAAAATAAATAAATATGAAAGGCAAAAAAAAAAAAAAAAAAAAAAAAAAAAAAACAAAAAAAACATGGACTTAGGTTTAAATATTAAATCTTAGGTTAATCCCCAACATTAGATCAAAGTAGATGGATGGTGGGGATTTATCCCTTGGTATGCACCAAAATAAATGTATCCAAAATAAAGTGCCTCCCATAACTTAATGAATATTGTTTATAAATCAATATATGTGTTTCAGGCAAGATAATCGGATGAGTTCAATGAGTTTATTGCAGCTACACATCTTGTGGACGTTCCAGTAGCAAGTCGTCGTTTTACTCGCTGACGATGGGTTAAAGTTCAGTTAATATTATATAGATATTTAGTTACTGAAGAGTTAAAGTTCAGTAAATTACGATCCTTTTATAAAGATTATCTATTTCAGTTTTGTCAATGACAACCAAAATCTCCATAAAATAAGTAGTCTAAACATTTTAAACCCATAAATTACATGCTCCATAGTTTTCTGTGTTATATCCTGGACTTAACACCGCTACGCTATACATGATAGGATACACCACCCGTGTGTAATAGGTAGAGGTTGTGTTGGCAATTTTAGTTTTATCAACTATTTTAGGTGATTGTGTTTTACTTGAAACCAAGGGCTTTATACGAGTTAAGAGGTGCGAAGTGCACACTCGTTATAGTTAGATTGATACCACCACGACAAAGACGCGGGGGTAAGGGGTAGCATTCCTACTAAGGGTCAAGGAACACCCCTTGTTGGGGTCCCGCTCCAAACAGAGAGCGGGGGTCGAGTGGTCCCGCTCCTAAACGGTTTTTACTTATCATCGTTAACAAAATTTCTGGCCAAAACCCGAAACATGCGTCTTTTACTAACCAACACAATGGTTGGTAAAATAACCGAAAATAAAATTCAAGTTGGTGGTTATAACCAAATTTTTTATCTCTTGCAGAATATAACATAAAAAAATACTATAACGTTTCTGATTGATTTCTCGTGCCTTCAATTTCAATTGCCAATTTGTCTTATGTGATTAAATATTTTATGAACCAGAGGCATATAGGGTCAAAATCTTTAATCTAAAAGTAATTATACAATTCAAATTGAACCAGATTATAACCCATTCACACACCAGTAAATTTTCCTACAAAGATTAAGCTATTTCCTGGTTTTGATCATGGGAGAAATTGTTAAGGATATCACTGCGAGTTTGGGAAGTTAGATAAGTTTGAGGGAATTGGAGTGATTTCAGGCGCTAGCTAAAGAAGATGCACTTTCTTCTCACTACGTTAAAGATTGTACACAAGTTGAGTACCCCTAAGCCTGGACTGATGGAGGATGAGACACCGGATTAGACAATGAGACGATGCAAGTTGGAGAATGACGATTACATCTGTCATGGACACGTCTTAAACAGTATGTCGGATGCTTTATTGGACGTGTATCAAAACATGTACTCGGTAAAGGAGTTATGGGACCAACTTGAATCAAAATACATGGCAGAAGATTCTTCTAGTAAAAAGTTTATTGTCAGTTATTTTAACAATTACAAGATTGTTGATTCAAGGTCTGCGGTGGAACAATATCATGAACTCCTATGAATTCTAGGACAGTTTACACAACACGATTTGAAATGGACGAATCCATTTATGTGTCTGGTATCATAGACAAACTTTCACCCTCATGGATGGATTTCAAACACAGTTCAAAACAGAACAAGGATGAGTTGTCTCTTTTACAACACGGAGCCACTTTCCCATAGAGGATCTCTAAGGGCAGAAGAAGTGGCAAAGGAAAGGGTAAAGAAATTGTTGGTTCTTCTTTGTGAACATGATAGAAGATGGTAAGAACAAGAATAACAACACAAATTCCAAAGGAAAGAAAAGGAAGAATGATGGTAATAACGACGAATCCAATAAAAAGTTTAAATTGATTTGTTAGAAGTGTGACAAAATGGGTCACTACAAAAAGGATTGTCGTGTAGGTAAAAAGAACAATGGTGGAAGCAATTCTGGTTCGGGACAATGGTCTAAGGACCCTTTCATCACAAGGTCTAAATTTTTACTTTGATGTAATTCCTTTTAATCATTATGTGTCACATATTTCTGAAATATGTTATGTCTAGGATGATGCATTTTGCTATTAAGGTTTAAGGATATCAATGAGTATGTAAGAGTCTGTGATGATACAGTTCGAATGCTTCTGGGTGGATTCGAGAAAAGGTGGGATTTTTTGCATCGTGGCGAGGCAGCCTTACTAACTTGTACTTGTATTCGATAGATTTGCATCACATTTTTCCTAAACATACTTGAGTACCATGTGGATTATTATTTTTACTTCTAGATTTGCTTGAGGGCAAGCAAAGTTTAAGTGTAGGGGAATTTGATAACGCTCAAATTGTGCATGTTTTTAATAGCGTTATTCATACTTTTGTATATATTATTTGGTTATATTTGTATGCTTTTGTTACTTAATTGCACCAAAGCATGCTTGCAAAGTATATGTAGCCAAATACAGGGAAAAGGAAGAAAAAGTGAAAGATTGATGAAGAAAATAAGGATTTACGATCGTACGAAGATTCTCATGTTTAGATCCACTCCACTAAGGCATTTCAAAGAATGAAGATCCAAGTAGTCATTATTCCAAGTTCCATGACAAAGAAAAGATCAAGTTTGGACAAAGAACAAAGAGCTATGAGAAAGACACAAGCCAAATAACAAAAAGTCCAAGATTGTCCTTACAGGTCATCTCCATTCGATCGGATGCAATCCGCAACCGATTTGGTGGAGGCTGCAATAAAAGGTCAACTGATCGGATGGACAAGATTATGATCGGTTGGTTAGTACCTGTTTTGCCAAATCTTCATCATTAAGCATCCTATCTGCATACAAACGATTCTAGGCCCTTCTCATGAGTATTCTAGGTCCTTCTACTCTACTTGGTGGCCAAGTTGTAGCATTAAACACCTTAGGCCTTGAGAATAGTATAAATAGAGCCTCTTGTAATCATTTGAATACACAATCATTAAATCAACTCTCTCTAATCATAAACCACTCTCAAAAGCTCTCTAATTTGTCCTTAGAAGTCCAGGAAACTTTGGATGTAACACCCCAACCCGATAAGGGTAGAAGTATTACATTACAGTGACATATCAGAACAAACACAAGCATATGATTCATACATATAACGAAATTCAGGGTTACAAATGAAAATCTGAAACTACAAGGTTACAAAGAAATAAATACTATGTCTAATAAAGTGAAACTTCATCTAATCGTCTCTAGTCCAAAGCATAGTCTTCTAAGTCCAATCACACTCTCTTCCCATAACCCAGCTTCCTACTAAAACCTGCCGCAGGAAAAGGAATTGCGGCTGAGCTTAAAAAGCCCAGTGAACAGATACATATACAAAGCAATGATAATGAAACAGAACTGAAACATAGTGCATTGGGGAAATAGAATAAGGCATAGATAAAAGAGTGATAGAATATAAAGAAGAAAGGATAGTCATCTACCACGAGCCCAGAAACTCAAAGTCATAAATCTCAAAGTCATAATTCTCAAAGTCATAATCTCAGAGTCATAATCTCACAATCAGAGGGGATACCTCTCAGGCAACCAGATAATATGAGGGGTGTCCTCATGTATCAAATGGGTGGAGTAGCTAGCTCCCAGAAATTGTGAAAGGCGTGTATTGCACACAGCACCAGTCACCTCAAAGTCAACTCAAAGTCATAGTTAAATCCACTAAACAGACAGATCTAGGATTGCAATCCATACGCCCCTTACTCAAAGTCAATCTCAAAGTCATATACTCAAAGTCATAATGGCCATAATAGTAATCATAAAAAGGGACGGCGTGAGAAATCACTCACCCACACATGAGTCATGCCAGTGGTGCATCACAGACATGCCTATGGTACCTCCATAGGTAGGGAAAACAGAAATGGCTCGGGTATCAAACTAAGAGTCAGGTCTCATATCATACAAAAGGTCATATAGCAAAGGTGTATCTCAGAATCATATCAAAGGTTCATAATAGCAGTTCATAACAAAGGGTTCATATCAGAAATAGTATTCAAGGTCCAATCAGAGTTTATCAGGTCAAGGTTCATATTCAAAAATCAGTTCATGGTTCAGTTCAAAAGTTCGTTTCAAAAGTTTCTATTAAAAGTCCAATTTAAATAATCTTTTAAAACAGTTTTCATAAAAATGGTCTTTCAAAATATAGGGTTCATGAAAGTTAAATAACCTTTCTTTTAAAAAGAAATTTAGCATCATTTATAAACTCTTTCAAAATATAGGGTTCATGAAAGTTAAATAACCTTTCTTATAAAAAGAAATTTAGCATCATTTATAAACATCTTTTCAAATCGGTTCTTCTCAAAACATTTCCATGGCATAATTAAAAGGTTTTCATAGCCTGGTTTCATAACGGAGGTCATATCAAGTGGGATCAACAGAGAAGGTTCAAGTAAAGGGGATCATAGCAATGGCATCAATTCGGGAACTAACGGATCAGAATATGAAAGAGATCATGAGAAACCTTTTGAGAAAGGTCAGAATATCTGTACCTTAAACCGCAAGTGCAAACATGACAGAAAACATAAAGGTCGGAAGCAAAACTCCTTCTTCAGCGAATCTACACGAATTAATGATCGGCTTATTATTAATAACTTATTCAATTCAGATTTCTCATTTTAGTCGGCTTTCCAGTTTTAGTAACTTTCCATTTAAAGTGACTTTCCACTTTTAACAGGTTTCCATAAATAGTAAGTTTCCACTTTTAGAAAGTTTCCATAATTAGAAAGTTGAATCATTATTAATGGAATCAAAGTATCTTTTAACATATTTACACATTTGGTCCTTAGGGTTTCATAACTTTACATTTTAACCCTTTACTTTCCAAAATTACACTTTAAACCTTTTAGTATTCAAAGTTACACATTAAACCCTTAACTTATCCATTTTACATAATAATCCCTTATTTTATCATGTTATACTAATATACCTTCAAGTATTCACAATTTACACTTTAAGTCCTTCAAGTTATCAAAGTTACATATTTAATCCTTTAACTTACAATTTCAACTTTTAATTATCAATAATTACATATTAAGCCATTAAATTACCAAATTAGCACAAAACCCCCTGAATATATTTTATTACTCAAATCAGTCCCAATTTTCCAGAAATTACACTTTTAGTCCCTCTACTTTAATTAATTACAAATCGCACCAATTAAATACAATTAACTCACTTCTTGTAATATTTACACTTAGAACCCTCAAGTTATATTTTTCCCATATTCCTACTGATATATATGATCTTACAAAAATATCCCAGATGTTTCAAAGTTGGCAAAACACACCCTTGTACTTTATTTTCCAATCGGATTTATTTTAAAGTTACCAAAACCAAACCCTAATTTCATAAAATCATTATGCCATCATTATACAATCATTACTCAATCATTATTATGCATTAATTACCAGATCCAAACATAAAAACCCTAACCCTAATTCGATTTAGGGTTTCTTTTATTTTCTTCATTGTTTTCTTAATTAGCCGATTTATAAAATAAATCACAACACGAGATTTAAGCTTCTATAATTCAAACCCATATTTTTACGAGATCATAATTAATATATTAAGTTCATAAAAATTATCATTCATATCCAGAAAATTCATATACAATGATATAGAGTTTTGTTGCGTTTTTAGGGTTTAATTCACCAAAACGTTATAGAGCATGCATGGATCGATTAGAACATTTTATTTGAGACTTATATGATGTAAGAGACGTGAGAAAAATACCAGACCAGATCTGGAACAAATAGAATGGGCTGTACGAATTACACCTCTTGAATTGGATAATACGACACCAAAAATTCCCACGATAACAAACGCGACCAAAAAACCTTGTAATCATTTTTCGAATATCATATATGATGTAAGGAACTCAGTAAAAATAGAAAATGAATTTATAAGAGGTCGTATGAAACATAACGAATTTACCTTGTTTATAGTGCTCGACAAAAGGAAAAATGTGCCACGATCGAACCAAGCTTCAACAATTCAAAAGGGTATTTTTCTAGGTCTCTTTGGATGTTGTTTGATCACAGAAAAATGCTTAGGAATTATGGGGTGGTCGAATGGAGGCTTAGGAGAATTCTTTTGTGTGTTTATTTTGGATCGGCAATTAGGGTTTGTGGAGAAAAGGTATGGTTTGACTTTTTAAAATGGGAGGCCATGTGATGAGGGGTTTATGGACCAGAAATTTCGTGATTTAGGTTAGCCCAATTATTCATGGTGATATACTTCCTTAATTATCCAATAGTTATCCTTTTTAAACCAATTTAAATCATAATAAAATCAAGTTTGGTTTATTCGGCCCTTGTGAGGGTATTTTGGTAATTTTACCACTTTTATGAATGTTAAATAAAGTTGTTAAAATTATTTTGGATCATAACTTATGCATTGTCAGGAGTTTGGAATTTATTTGGAGACTTTATAAACTTTTAATTAAATTTTAAACTTGTAGGGGTATTTTGGTCTTTTCACATGTTCTCAGATTTTAGGTGTTACAACTTCTTCCCCTCTAAAAAGAGAAATTTCGTCCTCGAAATTTGAAGTCGCAAAGTTAGACGAAGTCGTAGTAAACCGCAACAGGTCGTCACAAACATCCTCACGTCCGGGGAGGTTCTTCCAAAAGATATTCAGACCAACTGGTTTCTCATGACTCGTAATTATTGTCAAAAACAGTTCCAGATTTCTCAGAAGGGCATATCATACTGAATTTGAATCAAAAGGATAATGTATCAAACATAACGGATGGTAATCGAATTCTCTAAGAAGAGGTATAAAAATCACATAGGATTTTCATCGAATTGATTAGGCGGATCAGATGAGAATACATTGAATTATCACAAACATGGGGTGATATAAGGTTTAACTCTTCAGCTTCTCAGATAGTCTCGGCTTTTAGATAACCTTCCAAAGGTATTCTCAGAAACAAACAGGGCTCGTTTCCTCAAAGTCCGCAATCACATACTTTACTCATAGCAGATCATAATGAACAACTTCACGAATGCGAAACGTATACGGGCAGAAAGCATATGGTTAGATATCATCAACGGCAGAAATTTCATAATGGAACCTAAGATCCTTATCAGAAGTTGCAAAGATCAGCAAAACACGTGTCGAGAGTCCAAACGTATCGAATCGTATAACAAGGACAGCATATCAAACGTATAGGTAGAATGAACCTAAAGTCTCACTAAACTCAGATGATCTTGATCAGATGCCAGAATTCTAAAGCTTCTAAGGCACTCCTCGAAATATCACATGCCCACCATAAGTGCACGTTATATGATGTAAGTATTATCACGTTGGCCAGGCGTCATAATACTGGCATCATATACATATGCCCTCATGATGATCATACTTTATCTCAAGTCGTGAACACCCAAACTTATTTAAATCCACCTAGTCCACCTATAGTCTCAGAGGTCACCAAAATCAAACAACATAACTAAGAGAACGAAAATTACTCGAAGAGTAACGGAGATCCGAGAATGTCATTCAAAATTAAGGTACGTCATCAGTAACGTCAATTCTTTACAGCATCATCTCGTCTAAACACAATGTCCGCTTTCAAATCCGTCCACTCATTTACAAATTTCAAAATTTCTTCCAAGTTGGAGTAGTCGGTTTATTCTTGTCCGTCTTACCTCATGATTAAGAGAACTTAAAATTCGAGTCTGGTTCCTCCGGTCTTCAGCAGCTCCTCTTGGTAGTGTGGCATCGTAACGGCCGCCTCTGACACGATCACTGTGCATCCCTCCATCCGCAGGTCTACTTCTGCTCTCAATTCATCTTAGTACAACTAAAATGAATAGAGAAACAAGACTGCGTTTCTTCGACAGGTCTTCTAACATAGCTCCAGGTTTTAAGGTACATGATGTTGTTGTCGACTCCAGGTTGTGTGTTGAATGGTTCGTCTTCTTTGGTCTGGTTGTCTTGATGCCCAAACTGAAATCTTCACGTGTTGCGTGATGCATGATTGAGCACTATCCTAGTTCCTCACTTCTTCTTGTATGCTTCTTCCATGGTAATGCTTGTCGCAACCATCTTCTACGACTCTTCCACCAAGTTTCTAACTCCGATAACGATCTTCGATCTTGGTCCTTCTTGTGAAAGCTCTGTCTTTACATTATACAGGGTAGTGTTGTCTATTATGCTTTCTGAACGTCAATCAAATTTTTCTTCCAGAACAAAGGGTCGTCTCACCAATAATCTCTATGTTCTTCTTTCGTTTTAGAACACAACACAATGTCATACTATGACAATTTGTCCAAAACACGCGAAAACATGATTATTCTAGCCAACACCATTGGCATCATTCAAGTTCATAAATGTTATAACGAGTGCAAAGGCAACTTCAGAAATCATCTCAGGGAATTTTCATATCGCCTTCTTTCTTCTTCAGGAACTGAAATACTTCCCAAAGGTTACTCTCGGTTAGTTAACCCCCTTCTTAGAAGTTTTTGTGGTTGCTTCTTCAGTCCTTCAAATCTAAAATGATGCAATCAGACGCGGAGTTTCAAAGGAAGACCAAATTAATTATTGATACGCGGAAACAGATAATGATTAGTGATAGTGGTACGTTTAAGTTCACGATAGTCGATACGTCATCGCATACTTCTCTCGTTCTTCTTCATAAACAAACAAGAGCATCTAAAGAGAATCACCAAGGTAAAAAAAAATCATACTCCATCAGCTCCTTCAATCTCTCAACTTTTATAGCACCATGGTTTCTTCAACTGAGATCAGTTCAATGCCCACTCTACTTCCTAAGCAGGAAGGAGTACCAAAAGGTTCATCAGAGAATACCGGAAAATCTTCGTACAACAAAATATTTCCCAATAGCAGAACTTTATAAGGGTTGATAATAAGGGTTTTCAGGAGAAACTTGATAATCATATGAGTTTGGGGTGGGTGTTTCCATAGTGACAGAAATTTTAGCAGATGTAGAGAGTCATCATAATGGAATAGGGTGAAGCAGATTTTTAAGGTCACATTTGAGATATGGTAGTCTATGGTATCTTCACGAATAGCCATTCAGTCCAAAAGACCGTACAATCAGACATCTCAAAGTCAAAGGATTCATAGAGTGAATACATTCGTCAAATCATACAGATAGTTCATATATTAGAATCAAGTACATGGTTCAACAAAATGTTGGGATGGACAAACGAACAGTTCAATGTGTGGGAATTTCGTTTAGCTTCTTAGCATAAGTAGCAGGTAGGATGTGTATCATTGGTAATACGAACATCGTATAATTGTCAATCATGAGAGTTACAGAATCTCAGTCATCAGCATCATCATGCTTAGTTAACAAATCCATATAGAGATAGTATTTACATCATACCCTTCCAAAGGAAATGGTTGGCAGAACAAGGTTCATCATTCAAAGAGAGGAAACAAAACGTCTTATATTCGTGGTTCATAATTACCAAAATTCTCATAGGAGTAATAATGGATCATACAGAGTTAAGTAGTATCGGATGATACATTCATACTCATCATAAGTAATGAATTCACAGAATGTGTCGAACACATTGCGGTTGAATGACCTACGATATGGTCCAAAAAGGTGTCAAACAGCTTATCAAACAAATCGGAGGCGGAGATCAAAATCTGAAAGTGAAACTTAAATGTGTAAGGTATCCAGGTAGCCTCCCGAGGTATTCCAAACTTACTTGGTTACTAAGCTTAAGTTGCAAAACTTCTAACTTCTGAAACAAAGGTCCTTATAAGGCTTATCTAAGAGCAAAGGCACGATCAGAGTGATACGGAAGCAAATGATACTTACATAAATGTCTTAGTCTACCCATTCCTCACCGGTAATAACTTGGGTTCCTATGGGGAATCCTAATGTAAAGTTTCAAAGGTTGTCTTATGAGCGCCTACAGTGGAAACTTAGGGGTCCAAACTTCACAGGTCAAGGGTAAATGTATTACGAATCGCAGCCTGGGCTCTGATACCATAATTGTAACACCCCAACCCGATAAGGGTAGAAGTATTACATTACAGTGACATATCAGAACAAACACAAGCATATGATTCATACATATAACGAAATTCAGGGTTACAAATGAAAATCTGAAACTACAAGGTTACAAAGAAATAAATACTATGTCTAATAAAGTGAAACTTCATCTAATCGTCTCTAGTCCAAAGCATAGTCTTCTAAGTCCAATCACACTCTCTTCCCATAACCCAGCTTCCTACTAAAACCTGCCGCAGGAAAAGGAATTGCGGCTGAGCTTAAAAAGCCCAGTGAACAGATACATATACAAAGCAATGATAATGAAACAGAACTGAAACATAGTGCATTGGGGAAATAGAATAAGGCATAGATAAAAGAGTGATAGAATATAAAGAAGAAAGGATAGTCATCTACCACGAGCCCAGAAACTCAAAGTCATTAATCTCAAAGTCATAATTCTCAAAGTCATAATCTCAGAGTCATAATCTCACAATCAGAGGGGATACCTCTCAGGCAACCAGATAATATGAGGGGTGTCCTCATGTATCAAATGGGTGGAGTAGCTAGCTCCCAGAAATTGTGAAAGGCGTGTATTGCACACAGCACCAGTCACCTCAAAGTCAACTCAAAGTCATAGTTAAATCCACTAAACAGACAGATCTAGGATTGCAATCCATACGCCCCTTACTCAAAGTCAATCTCAAAGTCATATACTCAAAGTCATAATGGCCATAATAGTAATCATAAAAAGGGACGGCGTGAGAAATCACTCACCCACACATGAGTCATGCCAGTGGTGCATCACAGACATGCCTATGGTACCTCCACAGGTAGGGAAAACAGAAATGGCTCGGGTATCAAACTAAGAGTCAGGTCTCATATCATACAAAAGGTCATATAGCAAAGGTGTATCTCAGAATCATATCAAAGGTTCATAATAGCAGTTCATAACAAAGGGTTCATATCAGAAATAGTATTCAAGGTCCAATCAGAGTTTATCAGGTCAAGGTTCATATTCAAAAATCAGTTCATGGTTCAGTTAAAAAGTTCGTTTCAAAAGTTTCTATTAAAAGTCCAATTTAAATAATCTTTTAAAACAGTTTTCATAAAAATGGTCTTTCAAAATATAGGGTTCATGAAAGTTAAATAACCTTTCTTTTAAAAAGAAATTTAGCATCATTTATAAACATCTTTTCAAATCGGTTCTTCTCAAAACATTTCCATGGCATAATTAAAAGGTTTTCATAGCCTGGTTTCATAACGGAGGTCATATCAAGTGGGATCAACAGAGAAGGTTCAAGTAAAGGGGGTCATAGCAATGGCATCAATTCGGGAACTAACGGATCAGAATATGAAAGAGATCATGAGAAACCTTTTGAGAAAGGTCAGAATATCTGTACCTTAAACCGCAAGTGCAAACATGACAGAAAACATAAAGGTCGGAAGCAAAACTCCTTCTTCAGTGAATCTACACGAATTAATGATCGGCTTATTATTAATAACTTATTCAATTCAGATTTCTCATTTTAGTCGGCTTTCCAGTTTTAGTAACTTTCCATTTAAAGTGACTTTCCACTTTTAACAGGTTTCCATAAATAGTAAGTTTCCACTTTTAGAATGTTTCCATAATTAGAAAGTTGAATCATTATTAATGGAATCAAAGTATCTTTTAACATATTTACACATTTGGTCCTTAGGGTTTCATAACTTTACATTTTAACCCTTTACTTTCCAAAATTACACTTTAAACCTTTTAGTATTCAAAGTTACACATTAAACCCTTAACTTATCCATTTTACATAATAATCCCTTATTTTATCATGTTATACTAATATACCTTCAAGTATTCACAATTTACACTTTAAGTCCTTCAAGTTATCAAAGTTACATATTTAATCCTTTAACTTACAATTTCAACTTTTAATTATCAATAATTACATATTAAGCCATTAAATTACCAAATTAGCACAAAACCCCCTGAATATATTTTATTACTCAAATCAGTCCCAATTTTCCAGAAATTACACTTTTAGTCCCTCTACTTTAATTAATTACAAATCGCACCAATTAAATACAATTAACTCACTTCTTGTAATATTTACACTTAGAACCCTCAAGTTATATTTTTCCCATATTCCTACTGATATATATGATCTTACAAAAATATCCCAGATGTTTCAAAGTTGGCAAAACACACCCTTGTACTTTATTTTCCAATCGGATTTATTTTAAAGTTACCAAAACCAAACCCTAATTTCATAAAATCATTATGCCATCATTATACAATCATTACTCAATCATTATTATGCATTAATTACCAGATCCGAACATAAAAACCCTAACCCTAATTCGATTTAGGGTTTCTTTTATTTTCTTCATTGTTTTCTTAATTAGCCGATTTATAAAATAAATCACAACACGAGATTTAAGCTTCTATAATTCAAACCCATATTTTTACGAGATCATAATTAATATATTAAGTTCATAAAAATTATCATTCATATCCAGAAAATTCATATACAATGATATAGAGTTTTGTTGCGTTTTTAGGGTTTAATTCACCAAAACGTTATAGAGCATGCATGGATCGATTAGAACATTTTATTTGAGACTTATATGATGTAAGAGACGTGAGAAAAATACCAGACCAGATCTGGAACAAATAGAATGGGCTGGACGAATTACACCTCTTGAATTGGATAATACGACACCAAAAATTCCCACGATAACAAACGCGACCAAAAAACCTTGTAATCATTTTTCGAATATCATATATGATGTAAGGAACTCAGGAAAAATAGAAAATGAATTTATAAGAGGTCGTATGAAACATAACGAATTTACCTTGTTTATAGTGCTCGACAAAAGGAAAAATGTGCCACGATCGAACCAAGCTTCAACAATTCAAAAGGGTATTTTTCTAGGTCTCTTTGGATGTTGTTTGATCACAGAAAAATGCTTAGGAATTATGGGGTGGTCGAATGGAGGCTTAGGAGAATTCTTTTGTGTGTTTATTTTGGATCGGCAATTAGGGTTTGTGGAGAAAAGGTATGGTTTGACTTTTTAAAATGGGAGGCCGTGTGATGAGGGGTTTATGGACCAGAAATTTCGTGATTTAGGTTAGCCCAATTATTCATGGTGATATACTTCCTTAATTATCCAATAGTTATCCTTTTTAAACCAATTTAAATCATAATAAAATCAAGTTTGGTTTATTCGGCCCTTGTGAGGGTATTTTGGTAATTTTACCACTTTTATGAATGTTAAATAAAGTTGTTAAAATTATTTTGGATCATAACTTATGCATTGTCAGGAGTTTGGGATTTATTTGGAGACTTCATAAACTTTTAATTAAATTTTAAACTTGTAGGGGTATTTTGGTCTTTTCACATGTTCTCAGATTTTAGGTGTTACATTGGAAGTCCAAGAAGTCAACGTCTAGAAGTAAAACTCTCAAGAAGTCAACACCAATACTTTGGGTATCATTACCTTATCATTTGTAATCTCATTCCAATCATTGTATGACTATTAATCATGGTTTCTAATGTTCTAAATTTTGAGTTTATGTTCATGTTTGCTATGAGTAGCTAGTGCCTTTGTACACTTACTTAAATTATGTTTGTTATACAATGATTTGTTTATGATTGTGATAACATGTTTTAATTCAATTTCAAGTTAATTCTAAGATCCAATTGTACTTAAGTTTCATAGTGACATTTGTTAATCAAGTTTGACTAGTTGTTAGTAATTCTAAAGGTCGAAAGTTTTATTGTTATTCAACTAGTTATAATCATTTGTCTATGAATGATTGTTTTTATCCATTATTCTTGGTTAAACAAAGAAACTTAATTGTGGTTGTAATAAGAATGCTTTTGTCTATAAAAATTGGATTGATTGGAAACTACCTCACGGGTCGAAAGATTAGTAGTTTACAGTCAATTGTAGCCTTTTTTTCTATGATCGGTTACCTTTTGTATTGACCATTTCCTAAGCTTATTTGATAAAACAAAAGATTGTTTTTTGTGTTTAAGTTAGTTATCCAAACATATGAAACTCGAATTGATTGGTTAAACTTGATGCTTTTTTTTTATAAACTAAAATCTTGACGAAGGTTTAACTTGTAAGAACAATAGATTAGTACATCAACTAATTATCATAACCAACATGTTAAGAAATGTTAACACAATCATGCTTATCAAGAGTAATGAACTAGTTTAAGCAAGTGTAGTTTTAATCATTTGAATTTTTATATTATTCATTATCGCTTGTTTTAGAGTACTTTTAGATCTACCAGTATTAACTTTTTCGCTTATAATTCGATTCACTTACAAATCCCTGCGAACAATCCCGACTTACCATCATAAGCTATCTATAACGGACGAGTTCACTTGCTCGTATGTGTTATTTCTAGATTAGGTAATTCACCCTTATAAATTTAAAACTTGTACACACACGTAACGCATCAGGGGTCTACAACAAGTTCAGCAACAATGAGGACTCAGAAAATAGCATAAGTGTTATTTGTCCTTGTTGTAAACATCAAAGATATCAAGAAAATTGTAATATATTTTATATTTTCTGATGTAAAATCAGTAAGTAAGAAGAAGCAGTTATGCTCACTTACTACTGATAATTAGTCTATTTGTATATTTAAATAAGGGGAGATTGTGGGTTTGATAAACCAACCCAGTTGTCTCTGACAAAGTATTTAAACATAAAAGAGTCTAATTCACCTTCTGAAGGTCAGTGAACATCAAGTCTTTCATAATGAGTAGATAGTATGTCACTTCATAACTATCAAAGTGAACCCGATAGTTATCAGAATTGATATACTCCCCGAGAGTTACCAGAGAACATGTATCTCTGATTATTATTCAGAAGTTAACTCACTGATAAAGAAATCAGTGAGTGTTGTAAAAAGCTCAAAACATATGAATGGCTTCAGGGAAGTCGAAGACCAACTGAATAAGGGAACCTCATAACCTGATGCGGAGTCAGGGAGTGAAGTTACAAGGAGCAAAAGGTAACACCAGAGTCAATGAGATCTGAAAAATGTCAATGACTTTGAAGGCTTAATTCTTATTACAACCTAAACCTCATAATGAGAAGGGGGAAGCTTACACAAGAAGATAAGCTCAAGTAATTACCGATATACGCGAAACAGGCATTGGAACTCTAAGTTGTCAAATCAGGAAGAGCCGAAAGTAAGATTCGGACTAGCTTACTAGACGTGTGCCTATCTATAGCAAGTGGACAACTTACTATGTAAACAACATACAACCACCGTTTCCCTTCCTATATAAACCAAGGTCGTAATCTAAGTTACAAAGAAAATAATGCAAAGTATTATCATTAGAATCCTCCTCTCCTAGGAATAACAAAGCAGCTAGCAGTCTTTTGTTGTTTGATTTTGGAGAGTTTTAATTTGTCAAAAACCGGGGTAGTTTTCCGTAGGCTACTCTTTGTAAATCTTGTTTGTGGAAAACTAGAAGGGGGGGTTAAATAGTTTTCCCTCTTTTCATTTTATAAAAGGTTTGTTGCAAAATCTTCAATTAAAGTTTTCCTTTTTAAAATCTTAAAATGTTTTGTATCAAAATATCAATTAAGTTAAACTCAATATGAGAAGTGTAAATAATAATCTATTAGACCATATCATATGGTTATACACACAATCACAATATTATCTTGTAACTATAACACAATTAATCATCATGACAATATAAGCAACAATCAACACATATTTGCGAGCATAGATATAAAGTGATAAATGCAAGAATAAATATAAAGAGATAAGAGAAAGAAAATGCAAACCGGACATGATGATTTATAGTGGTTCAGCTACAAGGACACCTTCCTTGCCCTACTCCACTCCCTGAGTTACCTACTCGAGAGTTCACAAAACTACTCAACAAGCTCTCTTTTGGCGGAGAAAACCATACACACCTTTGCTTACATCGATTAACGACACCAAGCAATATGTCGAGTCCTAATGCTAGCTAGGACCAAACTTACGACACGACTTCGATCACTACACAACTTCTACACGACTTCACGACTTCACGACTACTTCACAACTTCTTCTATACTCCACTACTTATTCACACACCTACTTCTTCACAACTACATGACTTCGCCACACTACTACTTCTTCCCACTACTTCTTACTCACTCATTGACTCACTACTTCGTAAGATCATCATGATCTACTTATTACATATACATACATAACTCACAACTTCACATCAACACTAACTAGACTATAATACATCTTTGGCCTTATGATAGGGAGGATTCTTATCTTGCACTTTGAGTGGTGAATGATTGGATCACTTGAAACAAAGACTTATAATCTTATGATCAAATGATTTAGAAAGATGTTTTGAAAGGATTGGGACTGAAAATTTTCATGCAAAAGGTGTAGAAAAATTACAGAAATGAACCAGTATTTATAGGCAAAAGTTTCTGACAACTGGAGCGTGCCGGTTCCCTTAATTGTATGGTCGGCCCCCTTAAAATTAAGGGGGCCGCCAGACAGAAACAGCAGTTTTCTTGTCTTTTTCTAGGGAAGGTTTATCTAGTGAAATTTTAACTGTTTTTGGCTAAAAATTTGAATTCGTATAGTTATTATGAATTAAATATTTTCCTTTATATACCAAAGGTGTTTTTCAAATATATAAGATGTTTATAACATTTTATAAAATTTGTAGTGTCTAAATAAAATCCCTTTGATCATAAAATGTATTAGACATTTGTTTGTACATACCTTAAGTGATTGTTGAAGCATACTCGAGACGTTGTGATGTCGAGGCTTGTTGACGTATGAATGCATAGATGAATTGTGATCACAAGAAACTTAAGCCTTTACGTTATATGTTGTAACTAACATCTTTTTCATCATCAAAACATGAAGAGGATGTTTAGATTAAATATTGTAATATTCATGCCAACAATCTCCCCCTTTTTGATGATGACAAACTATGTAAACTATAACTCATAGTAGAATGTATAAGTTACTTGTTTACACTTCCTCTCCCCCATTTGTCGAAGCAAAAAGGTGGACTCCTAGATGAGACTTCTACTAAACTTCAATTCATGAAATAAAGTGGCGAGCTTGCATCATCGTAAGTGAAGCCTTGATCATATCAACCTCTAAAATATGACTCTAGCGAATCCATGGATCAAATAAATTGCAAACTTATAACCTGCATCAAGGGTTAGCTTCCTGTAACAAATATACATATATATATATATATATATATATATATATATATATATATATATATATATATATATATATATATATATATATATAGGGATGTAATACA
>CM060686.1:103099483-103101983 GCA_030686995.1 Artemisia argyi | reverse complement strand
GTGTCTATTTTGGCTTGACAAGGTTTTGGTAAATCTCTTTTTGATAACTTCTACATGAATAAAGAAGTTGGGTACGTTTGGTTCATGTCAATGTAATAACTGTGACATTGTGTTAGAGTTGTTTAACGTTTACAGCAAGAATTCGCAGCAAGAAGCTCATGTAGCGTGTTGAACATCAGCAGTTTTGTGGAAATTTTGCGTTACATGAAGACACTACTTTGCGTAGACTATTTCAGAACATGTGTGCAAGTTCTTCGGGTACGTGTTAGTTGGTATATAGGACCTTAAAGTTTCTTTGTATAACATTCGTTTTAAATACCGTTAAGTTAAAATGACTTCTCAAACATTACAGGTATTTAGGAAGAGATTACAGAATCTGTTGTCGCTAATAATGAATCCAAAGAGTGTGAAAATTGAGATGTGTGTTTTTATTTGTGGCTTCTTAACTTCATGATCATGTATATAATGCAAATATGCTTATAAAGTTCACTGACAAATAATGAATGATTTTTGTAGCCAAGGTTTTGAGCAACGCTCGACGTCCCAAGGTACTTTGCATTGCCAATTTCTATATGTGTCAATATAGCGACCCTGGTTTTTAAATAATGCTACAACATGTATTAATTTTAATTGTTGTAGGCGTTTGTGAAAGTACAAAACCAAATTTACCAAGTCAGCTGCGGCTACTGAACGTGTACACTTTATGGAGCAAACCTCACGATAGGTAGCCCAAGGTGTATTCAAGCTCCGTCGCGTTTGTGTTACGTCATTTATATGCAGAACATATATAATTGTTCATGATTTTGCTCATTATAGTATGTAACGGTTTATTATCACACCTTTATCCATATCTTCCAAGCACTGTATTTATAAGAATCAAATGACGGAAATTTATAGCCACTGATGTGATCATGATGATGAATTTGGTTTTAAGCTGCTTTAACCGCTACCACTATTGAAACATTTGCTGCTCGGTTAGCTGATGTTATAGCTAACTGCCTCTTCTTTGTTGATAGTGATGGTGGTTGAAGATAAGAGTGACAGTGATGTTATAATTCTACATGGGTCCGAATCGGTCATTCTTAGTTTTGTGTGGGGTTAGGTTTGCTAGAAGTCTGATGTTTAGTTTTGTGATTTATGCAGTACTGGGACGAGGCAGAATTTCTATTTCAGATTGTTCAAAAGGTAGGTGCTCTGAATATCACTGGTGGAACTATTATTGTGGAGACCGTTGTGTGGTTGGATCAGGAGGCGGATCTGTTGGGTCAGTATTAATTATTCATATGACTTATGGAACTTTCTGTTTATATCTTACGTAAAAAGGTAGCAAAGTTAGTTGGTTGGTCGATTCTGCTGGATAATATCGGATTTACAAAAAATAAAATGAAAAAATGTCTAATATGAAGAAGGGAAGTACTGATGTTTCTGATCAAGACATAGAGCCATTTGTTGAGGTTGACCCGACAGGAAGATTTGGTCGGTACCCTGAACTTTTAGGCTCTGGTGCTACGAAAAATGTCTACAAGGGATTTGATATGGAAGAAGGTAGAGATATTGCATGGAATCAGATCAAAGTGAACGCGTTTGATGGAGTCGAGTATGCTAAAAAGAGACTATATTCAAAAATTAAACTGCTAAAGACTTTGAGGAACGAAAACCTGATAGTTCTTTATGGTTTCTGGAGGAACACTGAGAACAACCACTTGAACTTTATTACCGAGGCATGCGTATCAGGAAATCTTAGAGATTACAGGAAGAAACACAAGTGTGTCTCATTAAAAGTCTTAAAGAAGTGTTCAAGACAAATTCTGAAAGGTTTGGATTATTTGCACACCCACGAGCAATGCGTCATTCATAGAGATCTCAATTATAGAAACTTCTTCATTATTGGGAATAATGGAAAGGTAAATATGCTCTTTGATTTCAAGTTTCATGTTTATTTGTACATTTTATTATATGTATGTTTGGTTTGAATATGGGATCGGGAGTCTTTGGTAAGACGATTACTGACTTCTAATGTACATGAACAGGTTAAGATTGGTGACTTCAGTTTAGCCTCAGCAGTAGGAAAGAGCCACATGCCTCATTCCGTGATAGCGACACCAGAATACATGGTACCCGAGCTGTACGACGAGAATTACAATGAGTTAGTAGACATATATTGCTCAAATATACCACAAAGTTAGCAAGGGTGTGATGCCTCTAACTTTAAACAAAGTTAGCGATGATTCAGCTGTCCAAACAGCACAGTACGCTACAAGCTTCTTGACTTTGGTGAATCTGCAAAAGAAGTTTTTAAGAACTATGAGACACTGGAAACCATTGAGCGGCTGAAAGTGATGTACACAACTTTTATTCTGTAACTGGAGTTACAAAACCAAAGCTAAATGCCTTGAAAAATGGAGCAAGTTCTGCTGCAACAGAGGCTACTCAGAAGAGTAATCCAATATCTAGAATCCAGGCTCACATACATTTAAGACAGATGCTATCACACCTACTC
>CM060686.1:103045595-103093095 GCA_030686995.1 Artemisia argyi | reverse complement strand
TTGGTAGCTTAATATAGCTTGTACTCACCCATTTTGACCCATATGTCAACTACTGCTTCAACAGTTAGTATATGCCCCATCAGCCCCTAGTGTAGCATTTTTATTTTTCTTATTACTAGGTCTTAAGGTCAGAAATTGGGTTTACAACTTGTTTGGCAGCTTACCTTCATGACCATATTTTTACTTCATTTTTATGAATTTTTTTTGTAGCTTATTTCAGCCCCTAAACTTGCCCATTTAACAACTGTTTTCATCATTGCAGCCTAGGATTTGGAGTGCTTTCATGTGCTTATTAGGTTCCTTTATTTGCTTAATTTCTGTTTTCTGTTATTAGGTATGCTAGATTAGGATTAGCAATAGAACTTTCAGCTTATTTTGTTTGGTCCCTAGCTTATTTAAGTTTATAAACATTAGCAGCCTAACCATTGGCTCCCCTGTACCACAGCTTTATGTCCTTATTCACAAGCCTCTAACTAGCTTATCTCTTGAGCTTCTACTTTGGAAATTGGTCTTGTGAGTAGCTAGTTGTACTGGCTTAATAGATTTGAGCTTAATTTGCACTTTTGAGCTTATGAGCCTAGCTTAATCAGCCCCTACTTTGACCTTTTTTGGCCTGTTTATTCCTTTTGCAGCCTAGCTTTAGGATTTGTTTTTTTTTTTCGCTTTTTAGCTTATGTACTCCTGCTTCTTACCTGTCCTTTTAGTTTTTTCAGGTTTCCCCTAGATGCCTTAGTTTAGATCTCCTTTAAGCTCAGCTCTTGAGAAGCTTTAGATTAGTTTTCAGTTTTCAAAAATCACTTTGGTTTAGCTTATGCCTTAACTGCTTATCTTGTCCCTTTTTATCTGCTTATTCATAACTTTTTAGAAATAGTTTCAGTTTACAATTTTGCTTATTTTTATTTGCTTAATATGTTTGTGAAAAAAAATTTTGAAAAAAAAATAGTTTAGCAAAAAGTGCAAGAGGTGGGATTCGAACCCCTGACCTCCTGCACTCTAAGCCTCACCACACATAACACATAACCAACTCGCCCTTGGGACTTTTTCAGTTATCATTTGCACATTTACCCTAATATTTAACATGGTCTTTGTGGAAAACTAGAAGGAGGGTTGAATAGTTTACCGCTTTTTCGATTCTTATTTAGCTTAAATAACCTTTGAGAACATGACATTTGGTTAAAGATATAAACACAACTTAATATGTTTGATTCTTTGAAAAGACTTTACATGTAGATAACAATTCTAACTTAACTTGTTTCATACTTTGAAAAGCTTTACTTGTAATGATCCTAACTTTGCTTGTTTAGTTCTTTGAAAAGCTTTACTTATGTTTAAAGATATAAGAACAACATTACTTGTTTTGGTTCTTTGAAAAGCTTTATATGTGATCAACAATTCTAACTAAACAACAACATATAATAAGCAAAGATAGAGAAAGAAACAATCAAACCACAACACGATAGTTTATCGTGGTTCGGCTACAAGGACTCTTTTTCCTTGCCCTACATCCACGCCCCGAGTTTCCAACTCGAGAGTTATAAACACTAATCAACAAGCTCCTTTCACCGGCGGAGAAAACCTTACACGTCGCTTATACTTTTACCGACACAAAGCTAGATGTCGAGTTCTTTTACAAGGGTACAACCACTCTCATTCGTCGCTTACACTTTTACCGACACAAAGCTAGATGTCGAGTTCTTTACCAAGGGTACAACCACTCCCGTTAGTTCTTTTACTAGGGTACAACAACTCCCAACACACTACGTATTTTGAGGCCTAAAATACTAACCTATAACTTCTACATACATGACACACATGAAGTATAAACTACCAAAGCTTATACATGACCAAGCTACTAAGACTTGCAACTTTAGAGTTGAAGCTTGCAACTTCTTGAATGATCTTGTGGAGTTCCTTGCTACATAAGAGAATCACACAAGTCAAGGGTTACTGAGTTAGTTGAGAGAATATGTGAGAATAAGTCCTAAAGAGTTTCACAAAACAAACAAATGGTTTGGTATTTATAGCAAACTATTCTGCATGTCTGGCAGATCAGGCGGAACCCTCAGATGGGTTCCGCCCGTGTACCCCCAGGGTACCGCCGGGTCTGCAGTAGGTTTTTGCAATAACTCTTCAAACCAAACAAGGTCTTGTCTCATAACTCCTAGTAACCAAACAATGTCACATCACTTAAATCAAGTCAAACACAAAACTTGTAAGCAACATCAAAGCAAGTCAAACACATTTCTTTCCATAAATGCATGATGACAAAACTTGCCATAAATGTGATGTGACTATTTCTATTTTAAGAAATAAAACTAATGTTTAGTTTAAAAGGAAATGTAAACATTAGTTAAACAAGACTTAAACACTTAAAGTGATAATTTACTTTTAGCTAAAGTTCATACTTTGTTATTAACAAAACTTAGCAAAGATCGTAAAATATAAATAACGTTTTTAGGCGATATTTGTATTAACAATCTCCCCCTTTTTGTTGATGACAAAACATAAAATTTATTTAAAAGTAAGCCATAAGATTTAGTGTTAAGTCTTATAAAGTTAGTATTAAAACTTGTTTTTGCAAAGAGTTAGCGAAGCGGAAATATCAAAAGTTGAACAAGTTTAATATAAATTCTCCCCCTTTTTGTCGAAAAAAAAAATAGAGAAGCGAAGAGGAATAATGGCCATGCTCCCCCTTGGACGATACTCCCCCTAAATGGAGTGCCAAGAGAGGAGACATGAATTTTGAACCTACAAAAAAAAAGTTAGTTTCCGCACAAGATAAGTCATGAAAGTGTTTCATGTCTAAACTACAACTAAGAGTTGTGAAGCGGAATAATGTAATACTCATGCTCCCCCTTGAATATTACTCCCCTAAATGGAGTTTCAAGGAAGAAAAACATGGAAAATGAACCTACAAAAAAAAAGAGGTTAGTTTCTAAAACACAAGATTTATGTATGGTACCATATAAAGGTGTAGTTCACTCATCATACCTAAACGGTCATTTAAACAATGCAAACCTTGTTGTAGAATTAATCTTCATTTAATGTAAAATTTTGACTCTTAGAGAGTCAAAGACACATAATTAAGATTACAACATCCTACTTTTTAAGAAACAAAGAAAAACTAAAAATGAACTAAGAGTATAAAATGCTACAAGGAAATCATCATCATCCTTAATGAGAACCATTTTCCAAAAACAAGGATAGGGTTGTTTAAGGATGAAAATGTGAGTTGAGGGTTGTAGCGGGTTTTATTTTGAAAGGTGAGGAGGTGACTTGGTTTTGGTTTGTTGGTTAAAATGGGAGACATTTTCCAAGAGAAACGGTTTTGTTTAATTTTAGAGACTCTAAGGTTGTGGTGGATGAGACAAGGATTGGAGACGGTCCAAAATGTGGTTTAGAATAAACCTCATTTCTTCGGTTAACTCGCGAAGTTCCGTTCGACACCTTTCACTAATGCGAGCGGTTCTTTCGCAATGTCCGCAATCATGGCGGGGGAAGTTTGGTGGAAGAGAGGTTTGATTTGTTGGTGGTGGATGGGTTGAACTTAAAGGAGCAAATGTGGATGTTTGAGAGGTGTATTTGCTACCTTCATTTGTTGAATTTAATGCCGTATTGAATTCCATAACATGATTGATTTGAGAATCAACCATTCGTTTGAAGGCATTGAGGTGGTTTAAATGAGTGTTTATTTCCTCATTCATGTTTGGAGGTTTTTCCCACATTGAGGCTTCTATTTTCTTTTAAGAAGAAAGTAGAGAATCAAATTGTTGTTTTTGTTGTTGTTGTTGTTGTTGTTGTTGTTGTTGTTGTTGTTGTTGTTGTTCTTGTGGTTGAATTAGGTGACGGAAACTTGGTTCTCCGTAAGGATCACCATGAAGGTTTTTGTAAATTGGATGAAACACAAATGAATGTGAGTGGGTATGACCTTGGTCATTTGGAAAAATGGATGGTCTAGCATAACGGTAAGCCAACCGTTCTACCGTATATGGGTAATGGGGTTCATCATTAAGTTGCTCACTAGGTTGTTGTTGGGTTTCCATTTGAGCAACGGTATCAAAAAGTGAGAAGGATGGTGGTGTTGATGATAGATCATCAAAAGTTTCCAAACTGGGTGTTGGTGGTGTTGGTGGTGTATGGAAAAGTTCCATTGGTGTAGGTGTTGGTGATTGAGGTGAAGGAGTTTTTGATTTAAAAGCTTGTTGAGAAGATGGAGTTGACTCACTCAAAGGTTTAGTTGATGATGGGTTAATTGCTAGGTTTGAGTTGCAAAGTGGTGGAGAAGGTGTTGGAGTAGCAAGATTAAGCAAATCTTGAATGGTGATCACATTGGTATTACAATGTGTTGAGGGTGTAGTTGAGGTAGTAAGGTTAAGAAAATCTTGGATAGGTGAGGAGATGTTGAGTGAAGCATCACTTGATGATGATGAGCTTGACTTTGTGGTTTTGTTGAAGCAACAAGGTTTCACACTAATCCTAGTGGTTTTAGCACATGATTTTGATGACTCGGATGAGGTGTTGGATTTGGTCATTTCAAAGGTTTTGGTTTTGATGTTTGAGGGGAGAAGTCTTGATGGTGATGGTGTGATTTGAATTGTTGTGAAGCTTTCAATTTTATAGGATGAGAAAAGTGTTGAAATAGTGTTTGGATTTGATGTTTTACTATTCTAAGATTGAGGTGTCACATGATTTTCATGACCATGTCACATCATTTGAGGTCAATCCAATGAATAAGATGGAGTGAAAGACCAACCTAAGCACTCAATGCTTTGTGATCATGGGAAGTGGTTTGGTTGAAAATGTATCAAAGGTTTGAAGAATCCTTTAAAAGGGTTCCTTTGGTTAGTTATGTTTTGAATTTGAATTTTGGCGGGAAGTGTCTTACTAATTGTTTTAGTGAGTGAGGTTTGTTCCAATATGGTTGTTGTTGTAAATGAAAGATGTTTCTCACTTAGGATAATGATTTGACACTTTACAAGTTATGAACTTAAGAAAAAAAATAGCAAAAATTTTCTGCAGGTGACTGACGGATCCCTCAGAAGACACTGGCGGAACCCATTTGAGGGTACCACCTGGTCCGTTGGGCCATTTCTGGAATTCCCAGAAAATACACTAGCGGACCCCAATTTTGGGTACCGCCAGATCCGCCAGGGGTAAAAAATAAGGCAGTCCGCGTTTTTGACCCGCGAGACGATTTTCAAAATTTTTGAAAACTCCTAAAATTAAAAAGATAAGGTATTACTGGTTAGGCAATGCAAAAATTAGACATGTAAACATACATATCATGGGACTTTGACCTTGAGGTCGAGGATTTCACTATACTTAGTAAGAATTCCCATAAGCATAGAAAAGATGACAAACACCTTAAACATTGTCATTATGCATAAAAGTTCATACAAACATAATCCAACAAACATAATAAACCATGAAAGTAAAAAAAACAAAAACACATAATTCACGTAGTTTTAACACAAAGACGATTCTAAAGCCTTCTTATGCCAAACGCTCCTTAATCTTCTCACAACCGGTCTATCTTCTTTTTGAGCTTGTTTAGGTACCTTCCAAAACACTTGAACATTCCTTTGGTTTGCTTGAATTCTTCGGAAGCATTGTCAATGATGGGGAGAGCTTGAAGGTATTCTAAAGGAGGTAACTTAGAGTTGGGAAGTTTATCATCCTCGCTCATTTCGGATGATGATGATGATGATGATGGTGTAGGTGATCGAGTACGTTTGCCCTTATTTTTGTAAACTCGTTTATCACTTAGGGGAACGAAGGTGTGAGGAACTAGAAAATAGTCAAGGCGTATTCCATCTTCGTTAGGAGAAATGGGTGAGATTCCTCTAAAGAGGCGAGTAAGAAGCATACCATAGGGAAGAGCGGTTGTTCCAACTAAGGATATGTCGGCCATCCTTTTGGCTAGGTAGTAGGCTAAGTTGAAGGGTTGACCGGTTGAAATGCTATAGAACATATAGCAAAGACATGTGTCGATGTGATCTCTATTTCCTATGGTACTTATGATGTTAGCCCTAAGAATTTCTTCCCATTTCTTAAATTGCGGTTTAAGCTCATTGAGCTCCATACCAAAAGGATCCTTATCTACAGTATTCCCCGAACGGTTCACCCTAGTGGTAGAGGTTCTAACAAAGAGGTGTTCCTTAATAGTTTCCTTACTAGCAAGAGGTGTATCGTATGGATAAAAACGATCAATAGTATCAAGACTTGAAATGGGCCACTTATCCGTGTAGAGGCAAGTTCCCTCATTTGGTACATCAAGAATTATAGCTAAGTCTTTTAAATCTATGTCATGCGATATTTGATTGGTTGTGAAGTTTAATGAAATCCTACCACCAGCACATGAGGAAAGGTTTACGGTTGCATAAAATTCTAAGATGAACCTAGGACAAATGGGCTCATCTATATCAAGGAGACAATCAAAGTGAATTGCGGCAAAGTTTTGGCGAATAGATGTTCCTTCTAGAAAGGATGGATCAATGGTTCTACCTTCGTGAACATAGCATTTTTCTAATGCCTTAAAGGTTTCTACTTGAACCGGGTTGAGACCTTTGGTCATATGGTATTTGGGCATGTACTTAAGGGTTTCTTTGTGATCGGATTTGTTTGCGGGAGGCATGTTGATTCCTAGAAAACATAAAATTGTATGTTAATGACTTTTAACAACAAAGATGTTTTAATATATTTCTATATGCAAAACAATGTGAAGACATGGTTCTCTTGACTCATTTTGATTCCTAAATCATTTTTTTATGCAAATTTTGTTGTAAAAACAAAAGATAACCAACACTCTCCTAATTGAATGTGTCTTCGATTGAATGTACCCGAAAATACATATTAGTTATGTATCCCCTTTAGCATTCAAGAGATAGTATGCAAGTGATGTTTAAATGATGTTTTTCATTTGTTTTAACAATGTGGTGATGAATCATGTTGCAATTAGAAAAACAATGCACTTGGTGTGTTTGGTAAATCAAAGTAATAATGAAAAGATACATTTCTTAACTAATGAAATACATAATTGACTAGCCACCAAGTTTTTCAAGAATCATGAAGTTTTATGCAAAAGCCCTAAGATTCTAGTTAATGATTGTAATAAAGAATGTTATAATTAAATTAAAAATGCAATTGTGATTAGAATACTTACAAAGTTAGTTGGATTGGAAGAGATTGGATTAGAAGCCCTAAAATTCGTGAGGATATGTGTTTTAGAGAGGGTGATGTTGTTTGAAAGTTTTTGTTAAGATTTAAGAGGGTGTTTGGTTTTGAAATTACAAATAATACATTCTGAGGTTTGGCGGACCAGGCGGAACCAAAAAATGGGTTCCGCCCGTATGGTCTGAAGGTGCCGTGGGTTCTGCAGGGAAAAACTTAAAAGGAATTGTCTTGATTTTTGTGGCTCTATCCTAATGTTCAAAACTAAGGTTTTTGGTCTTATGAGTTCATGACTAAGCCTAGGGATGATGAATGATTCTCATTCAAGAGGTTTTGTGAAAACGTTAATAGAAT
Organism: Artemisia argyi; assembly: GCA_030686995.1. Taxonomy (NCBI): domain Eukaryota; kingdom Viridiplantae; phylum Streptophyta; class Magnoliopsida; order Asterales; family Asteraceae; genus Artemisia; species Artemisia argyi. The sequence goes on along the minus strand of CM060686.1, from coordinate 103,085,571 downwards.
GGTTAACGTATAAGACTTTCTTAGTTAAGATGTTCCTCAATGAACATTTTTACCAAGACGATGATGATGGATCACAATATGTCAATAAAGAACATAATGGATTGAATTGTCGCTGAAGTCGATGCTTCCTTTGTTAAGGGTATAACAATGTTGATAAGATGAATTCCTTTGTTGATGCGAGTTTGCTTGTTCAAGCGGAGCTTGTTGATGTGCTTCTCCATTCGATACTAATTTGAGAATCATACGCGTTTTTGGAGAATCATTGGGTAAGTAAGTATAAAAGTGCAAGTACCACTTGTGCTTTTCTTATCAACTTATTACCGACATAATTCCATTTGTCAAACACTATGGTTTCTATTCCCGTTCTTTTGGGAGACCATAATTCTAGTTGTGTAGTACCTTATGATGTATCCAAAAAGGCTCAACTAAAGAGTTGTTTTAGGATTTTCTTTAACACGAGCACATAGACAAAAGCTAAACATAATGTTGAATCTAATTGTTATGAGAACAAGTAGTCTTCCAAACATTTCTCTACATTTAGTTTTACCTACGGATTTACTAATCTCATTCTTGATAAGTCATCAATAACTTAACCATTGAGAACAAGAGAGCAACTAGGAATGTCTTTAAGTTAAAATCCCTTGCTTTTGTGGCTTGCTTTTATTATCAAACGGTCTTTCAAATATTGACACTATACTCACTTGATTAATTTGAAATATCAATTTCGTTTCACTAGTTGTTTTATTCTAAATTCCAAAAATTGTTTTTGTTGAATTTGTTTAGACACAACTATGACCTATAAATTAAGTTTTATAACTTATGTCAATTTTGCTTGATTCAATGTTTGTCTCATGGTGAGGAGATATTATTTTATACTTTTATTCTTAATGTTTTACACAACATACTTGTCTAGCCATCATTGGACTTTCGACTAAGTTATCATCTACCAAAGATGATATCATAGAAGGAGGAGATCACTCGTTAAATGTCATATTCAACGACTCCTCGACTCTTTGGGTTTTCTTACTTAAGACACTATGAACTCTATTTATTTTGAAAAAGTCCAAGAGGTACAACATCATGAGACTATGTGTCACATTTGATGTGTAAATCCTAGATGTTGAAAACTCATTTTCTTTCACACATCCTAATGTATGCTAATGTGATTTATTTCACCTTGTGTGTTTTATGTGAGATTATCATAAAGGAGTGATTGAAGAAAAACACAATTAAAGACTCAAAGTATGGTGTTTGAGAAAATTGTTTAACAAAGGTTTGTTTTGCAAGCATCACAAAAGTGTTAGACATTTTAACACTTAGGAAATTCTTAGTTCGCTTACTTGTAAGCAAGAGTTGAGTGAGACATACTCAAGAGTTTTTCGTGTTTATCTCTTGATGGTTAAAGAACCAAAACACCTTATATCTCCTACTAGTACTAAAGACTAAATTCCTTGTTGCATAGAATCTAATCTTAGTTATTTACAAATAGCAGGAAGACACTCTAGAGTATTACAAATAACACATATTCGAACACATAATGCTAGAAACAAGATACAATCAAAGTCAAGTTAAAGTAATGCGTACCTTTTAAATTGCATAGAGATGCTATCAAGCGGATAAGCATTACGCGTAAAAACTTGGTTTGACGACACGCTTTGAAACTCAATAACTCATGTATCCAAGAAGGTTAGATAATCATATAAAGGCATAGAGAATGATAGTCTTAATCCTTTTATCATGAGTTTCTATTAGAGATTGAATTATCTCTAAATTACTCTTCTAGGTTTGACGAATTTTACATGCTTTATTTTATTAGTTGATGATGCTTATGAGTTAAATCCTAATCCGGTTTTATCTTTAAACAACCTTTAACTCCTCAACAATCTTTCAAAAGATTTTGAGCGTTCATCAAATTTAACTAATAATTTTTCCTTTCTCATTTTGCATTATAATCTCATGTTTGTAATCTAGACATAATTTACATTCTAGATTAATTTCAACATTACGCTCAATTCTAGACATTTTATCTTCTAACAAGATTTCCTTTTCAAAGATATTTTTAAGAGATTTTGAAGACTCATTCTTGAAGATAGTTTTTAGGTTCATGTTGCATAAGCGTTTAGACTCATTTTCTAGTTTAGAAAACTCTAGGATAAATTAATGTCACAACTCGTAATTTCCGGTCATTTTCCAAACCTCGACAAGTTACTATTCACAAGTTACTATTCATCATTTACTATTCATCAATCACTATTCATCGTTTTTGAGGTCAATTCGACATTCTGAGAAGCATTCAGAAATTTTACTATTCACTTGACACTATTCATTTCCGAGAGAAAACCACTATTCACGTGCATTACTCATGTCATCGTAAACCTAGTTTACGGGTATTCAAAATTCGCGTAACCGTATTGGTTCAGGAGCGAATTCATGCATTATCATTTGGGACATTTCATACGGACTAGAAATAGTCTGCACATCATTGTTAGGGCACTTGCATACTATTCCACTCGTAGGGTATTCAAATTATATTTTTAATATAATTAACGAATTTCGTATGTTTATTTTAAATAAACATTAATACGCGAACTATAAATGTGACTAACATGTCCAACACTCCCAACTATGATCCCAATATATTTTTATATTCATTTTTATAATATAAAAATTATAATATTAATTTACCCGGTATTTTGGATATTTATTTTAATTATTAACTTAAGTTTACTAAAACTTCGACGGTTTTCGTAGAAATTAAACTATAATTATCTAAACACCCAATAATTTTACCCAACCTATTTTTATAATTTTTATAACTTTATTATGACCCGGTTAACTCCGTTAAAATTTATTTTTAGTTAACCCGGTACCCGGTACATTTTAAAACTACAAATAACACACAATAATGCAAAATCACCAAAAGTCTTCCATACATCCCCCCCCCCCTTGATTTGCCGCCCCCCCCCCCCCCCCCCATAACATTTTCTTACATGGTTTACTTGTACACTCAAGATTCATTAATGAGCTATACTAACTTTTATAAAATAATAATAATACCAAATAATACATATAACCAAACTAGATCTTTTTATCTCATTTCTCATCTAACTCAAGAGAATTCATTTCTCTTTTTCTCTCTTGAAACCCACGGCCACAACAAGAAGGAGGAGCAAGACAAATTATTTTCTCAAGATCTAGTGTTATTATAGTTTAGTTAAGTATTTCTTACAAGGTTTTGAAATATAAACTTAAGAATACTAAGGTTTTATCATCTAATCACACCATCTCTCAAAGTAAGTTTACAAAACTCATTTCATAATTTTTACAAGTTATTACTATGTTTATATATTTTCTTACAAGAACTCATGCATATATTGGCTTATACCACTCCATTTTGTATATATTTAACTTTTAAGCCCTAGAAGTGATTTTTTGTTAGATCCTTGATTAGATCTACTTGGTTATGATGTTTAGGAACCCATGACACCCTAAGAAGGTGTATGGTAGGATTAGACTAGTTTTGTGGTGATTGAAAGTGGTTTGAATGAAGATGGAACTAGATTAGAACCCTAGAAATGATTTTTGAAACAATAAAAATACCTACTGTCCCTATTTTTATTTCGTGGGAAAATCAGTGGTTGGTGGTTAATTTTTGACCAAAGATTTAGAAAATACTTTCAAAAACGAAACTTTAGGCGAAAGAACGGATTAAAACGAGCTTATAACGAAGGAGATATGATTTTTGCAAATTTAACGACGAAAACTATTTTTATAAAAACTGCTTGCTGTTTGGCAGATTTCGACGGGTAAAAAGTGGTGTTAAACGTAACCTAGAGGAGCCGAGTTATCAAAAATATATTAGTACTTACTAAAACGAATCCGTGGACATAAAGAACGAGGAAAATGAACCTAAAACGACCAAGTTATACGCGTTTTAAGATCACCAAAAACTATATATATATTTGGTCACAAATAAAAATAATAACTTACGTACTAAATGGTATATTTTCTAGAAACATTACTAAGGACTATATTCTTAACAAATGAATACGTACGACCCAAGAGAATATTTATACGACTTAACGACGTTATTTTAAGGTTTTCGATACGAGGATTATAACGCTAACATTTTCGTACGAGATAATACGACAAGTTATATACTTCTCTAAATGGACTTATTTTTCCTAAGTATGGAAACTATTTTACCATGACGATAACTAGTATTTCCAAATTACGAGTGGTATGAGTATCATGTGCATGTGCATTCATTTCATTACGGCTTGATCTAAGTTAGATCACGATTATTCATTTAGGTTGCGGCTAGTACTCGCGCCTCATTGTCCCGACTACTTTTACCTCATTGCACCATCTTTGTACCATCACTTCGAGGTGAGTCTTCATAGCCCCGTTTTAATTACTTATTTGATTTTAAATCCCACGGGGGAGAATACATTGCACAATTATTTTTGTACATGCCCAAGTATTACAAATTCCATACATTGCTTAAGTTGCCTTATTACCACGTCTTGACAAGTCCCCTTTTATTATCATGGACCGTTAATTTCTAGTACTAAGCGGGAGTGAGTGGATAGATCTATCGAGGGTGACGCCTCCATTCGTGTTTGGGTTGCTCCATAAGGAAAACGAATGCATTTCATGTCTTAACGAATTGAGTGTCTGGTAAACACTCTGGTGGGGCATTACAAAGTCTAGCTTCGGGGTCATGAGCTTAAGAGCCAATGTAGCATTTTTGACATTTTTGTCGGTTTACTTATTACTTGTGGCTTTTGTACTTACGATTTAACTTATAAACCTATGATTATTCACCAACATTCGTGTTGACCGTTTTTCGCAATGTATTTCTCAGGTTATTAAGGTAGCTCATGTTGCATACATTTGGACCTTCATGGAGTCGCGGAGTCGACGCATCTCACCATATTTTATGCACTTATGAAACGTTTGATCTTGTTGAACTTATTTTAACTATATTGGCAAACTCTTTTGGGACCTAAGCTTTGTAAACTCTGAATGTTTTAATGATCAAACGCTGTATTTTCTAAACGACACTTTAGGTCGTTCAATATAACTGTAACTATGGTGCTATGACAGTCACCCCCAGGTATTCCATTCCGCTGCCATTCAGGTATTTTGGGGGTGTGACAGATTGGTATCAGAGCTAAGGTTATAGCGAACTAGGATGTATCTTGGACCCTAGACTATAACCACATCATCATAGCATCTCATCATTTCATCATAAGTGCATATTCACTATACATGTTGTTTTGCGCACACACTGTACGAGTTATTCATACCCATACTCATATATATATATATATATGATTATATTGACCTGGTTCACAAGCGACATGTCTTCAGATACCCACGCTGTTATCCTTTCGTCGGATTCCGACATTGAAGATGCCTTGTCATCTTCCACTACCATTATACCACCAGTTGCGCGTATACCACTATTAGCACTATTGATTTGTTATAGGAATAAGGTTTTCCTATCATTTAACCTATACATAGAATGCCGTTTGGTAGAGTATTAAGACTTAATTTTAATGGACTTATTAGGATGCTTATTACAAGGGAGATAGCATGTTTTCTTTCCTTCACTAGTAGGACGCTTACTACCACCACCGTTGGTTACTTATTTCACTATTGGTCGCCCCATAGTGCGTACTTTAACTTTACCTCTTAGATGTCGCGAGATAGCGCGAAAAAGGGTAGTATTCCATTCACTATTATCACCTTTATCTCCTAACTCATCACTGGGATTTCATCGTCATCAATGTTATTCTCATCATTTAGAATACCACCATTGTCATTTCCCTTTTCCATTTCCACTTGCCACGAATTAGATAACGCCTTATGGATAATACCAAGATTACGGACTCAACAGGAACATCCGCAGGTTCCTCAAGAATGGTTTAGAACCTACGCTATCTAGAACTTGATCGATGCACAACTACAGACACCACTTCAGGACTATCTCGACCTTATGATGCCATAAACCTGATTTCATCTAGAAGGACTACAGGAAGTCTTTAGACTAGACTTATATCTTTACTAGCTTTTACTAATATCCTAGCCACGGGAGGTGTGGCATAGTTCAAAGAAACTTGTAGTATTTTGATTTTTGTACAAATGGAATCACCAAGTATTGACTCTACTATAGGGGAATGGTTGTGCTATCTATGATATTGGTCCATATAGACCGAAACCTTCATGTATTATATTCATGTGTTATGAATAGGATGATCCTTATTACCAATAGATTCTCATGGACTCTTATGATTTGATGGAGATAGATTTAAGCAAACCACTCCAAGCATGACGCAAGCTGCTATTGGACAATTCATTGCCAGGAACGTAACTACCGCCCTCACCAAGGAACTTACTCACGTGGAATTTATGGGTTGTAATCCCTCCTCCTTTAGCGGAAATATAGACACAAAGGAATTTCTCAAATGGTTCGAAGAATTAGAAACAATCTTTCAAAGTGGTGACTGTCGTAAGGAAGACAAAGTTAAGTTCGCCACTTGCACTTTTCAGAAGCATGCCCAGAAATGGTGGACTAAGTATGTCCAGGTAGTAGGAGTTGATGCTGCTTACTCATACTCTTGGGAGAAACTAAAAAGGATGATGAGTTTGAAGTTCTGTGTGAAAAGCGAATTACAAGCAATTGAGCAGGAAACACTAAACCTTACCATGGTAGGAAATGATGTTGTTAAGTATACTGCTTCTTTTTATGATTTTGCTCGACTAGGCTCTGCAATGGATGAATCAGAAAGCAAGAAACTTGAAAGGTACATCGGAGGACTTTCTCCTGAAATTCGTATGTTGGTCAACTCATTGGAACCCGATACCATGCCTAAAGCTATCAGGATGGCGATCGAAGCAAAGGAACGCATAGCTCACCCCAAGATCTTAGGAAGGAAAAGTGACAATAAAAGGAAGTGGAACAACAACCGAGGTGAGAATGCCACACAAGTACCACCCAAGAGACAAGGAGTTGCCAAACCTAATGCTACAGGTCTAAAGGAAAAGAATGATTACCTTGGTATTTTACCTAAGTGTGAAGAGTGCCAACATCATCATAACCTAGGATGTTTCCCGGAACCATGTGGCAACTGTAAGAAGGTTAACCACAAAACCAGGGACTGCAGGTTTCCAACTGAGGGTGATAATCAGAAACCATCAATAACATGTTTTGGCTGTGGTGTAGTGGGACACTTCAAGAGTGAATGCCCAGAGTTGGGAAGCCAGAATTGGAAGAAGAAGTTTATGTTTTAGTTATGTGAACCATAGTTTGAGCCCTCTAGGGTTGTACTTTCTTTTGGTACTTCCATAAGTACGTTGGTGTAACCTAGTAGTATTAACCACTTTCCTATCTAATGTAATGACTATCTTTTGTTACCTTCTGTGATAACCATAACTTTCGTTTACTTCATTTTCTATCCCAATCGTTCAATCTTTAAATCGTTTCGCAACATTATACCATTGTCTTATTTAGGGAATAGACCGATTTCATATTTGACGGATTAGTAGATTATTACCATTCCATAGTATTTACCCATGTATCCAATAAACCATTCAACGAGTTTTATTTTAAACTATTTTACTACCTTATGGGGAAATTGTTTTTACCGAATTTCTAAAATAAGCCGTTTTGTTACCATACTATAAACTGATTTTTCCGATATTACGCCAAATATTTACTAATATTACGCGAAACAATTTTTATATTACTTTGAAAGGAAATGACTAGAATACCATTCTTCGAAACAAAACATTGAACACCATCTAAAACTTTTGAGAAAGTAATACTATTTTGACTAAATCAAGCATCGCATCATTAGTCCTCAACTATACATAGCCTGATCACCTATGTATACTTCAGGAAGGATTATGCCATGAAGGAAATAGTTACTTTATAAAGTATTGTTAATAACAATCTTCATCCAAAAGCGTTTTAAACAAATAAACTCTTTTATAAATATTTCTTTCTGACAAATTCTCCCTGGATACTTACCCCACCTGTCACACACTTAGTCATTAAGTTGGACTTTCCATTGACTTCTTTAGGAGAGACTTCCCATATCAAGTACTAGAAGGATTCCTCGATACAAGAAAAACAATAAAAGGGTTACGAAACTACTAACCTAGACTAGAAGTATACACCAAGACAATTTATAACTCAACAACAATTCTAAAATGCCACTGGACCATCCGACCCACCATCTCTGACCTAGTTGTCCAATTTATTATTCAAAGGTACTAGCTAGACTGAGCTACAGGATCAAACACATTGTGAAGGTACGCTAAGCAACACCATGGGAATAAACCAAGCCTCCTAACCGATACTGTAAAGTGTTTTGAGTTAACATGGTCTCATCCATACACAAACTTCCCTGCAGTGAGTTTACGACAAGAATGATTGATTCGAATTATGGATATCGATATAGATTCCCCTAAAGCATTATGTTCTCTAGAACTTCTGGATAACCTCACCAATACATCGAGAAAGGCATCAGACTCAAGAATATCTCCCCAGCTACATGTGAAGACAGTACGGAAATTCATCGACATAGCATCAATTGAAACCCTCATATTGCCATCATGATGGCAATTTCAACGATAAACCATCTCAAGACTTAAGTTGGTTGAATACCTAGGCTTGTAGTTTTGCCAGATAACCACCATTAGGTACCATCCAATATCAGAAACCGAACGTTAGACATCTATGCATTATGCGAACATTGCCTATCCTACTATTTTATCCTTGTTAGTATTTTCACTTTAAGTAAAGTCGATTTAAAATTTGTGTTTATACAAATCACATATCTCGTAGAAAATAATTTTTGAATTGCCTATTTTGAACAAATACGATCCTTTTAATCAATATTTAGCTAAACCATTCTACAATGGGAAATTATAAACATCAAACTTTGGTAAACAGTCCTATTCACAACCTATTTGAAAACCGCGTCACATTTCCTAACTATTGAATTTTGAATCATCAAGAAAGATATTATTTAGTAAACCATTTGCTCCATTTTCTAAATTCGTTTATTCAGAAAAAGATTTCGACCAAAGACTCAAAAATCGCGAGATAAATTTTGAAAACCAATCACAATGCTACATCGCTTATGCATTTAGGGCTTTGTGACTTGACAATAAGGAATATTGGAATATGTGATGAAGGAAATTAGGAGGAACACCATAGAACGATTACAAACGACAGTAATGGAGACCAAGCATAGTAGGCAAAGAATGACACATGTCTTAGCAATCCATTAGACCAAAACACAAAGAATCAAACATTGTTACCCATATTCTATCTTCTTCGTATAACGCCGTGTTCGAAAGACGTAACGTTGAGGAATTAGTCACAAAGATTTATTGTACCTATTTCAATTTTTCCTGATAAAGGTAATCGAATCACCTTGGACTTCTAGCAATCATTCTAAGATTTCCTTCGGAACCTCATTAAGATGTAAACACCGCCTATCATCCTCAGATCGATGGTCATAACGAGAGAACGATTCAAACATAGGAAAGTTATACTCAGAGTATGAGTGATTGACTCTAGAAATGGTTGGACTAACCATTTACCATAAATCGGATTCTTTTACAACCATAGTTATCGCACGAGCGTAGAGACTACACCATTTGAGGTACTTTATGGTCGAAGTACCAATTACCCATTTACAGACCGAAATCGGAAAGTTAAATTCACTGGTCTAGAACTAAACTATGGAACAATAAAGGAAATTGCACAAGTCAAGAACCATTTACAAGCAACGAGAAACTAGTAGAAGTTAGGTTGGTACATGACGCACATCATACGGATTGGGTATCCTTGAACAGCAAACTAACCAGATTCACGGGAGAGAACGAACTAAGTTGAAAGCTTTGCCTTGGAGAGGCATGATACGCTTTTGGTAACACGAGAGATTGAACCTTTAAGTATATTGGAACATTTCAGATTCATGTTAGAATCGACCAACCGACATACAAGATTTGAGTTCTGACATAGTTCAGCAACATATATTACCCATATTACATTATAAACCTGAAGAAGCACTGATCATCTATTGACGAACCAAACTCGGAAAAAGCCAAACTCACTATTCCAATAGGCATTCATGAAATAACCAGAAATTTCCTACAAGTCGAGAATCAATTACAAATTCTATAAGTTGTAAACCATTAAAACTTCAAATTGGTAGCCAGATCATGTTGAGAGTTCTGCCTAGGAAAGGCATGATATTATTCGGAAAATTTGGAAAGTTAAAACTGATATACACTGGACCATGTAATAATTCAGACAGAGTAGGCCTAGTAGCCTTCAGACTTGAGCCTTGTTAAAGAACAGCCGGATTACACAACTATGTTTCACCTATTTTAATCCAGGAAATGACTTTCAGATTAGTCAATCATAATCCCATTTGGAAGGGAATCCAACCCTGAGACAAACGTAAACTTGGTAAGAGAACCAGTAGAAAGCATGGACCATGAGGTCAAACGGTTGAAGCAAAGTCAAAATTCCTATCGTGAAAGTTCGCTGGAATTCTTGAAGAGGTCCCGAATTTACTTGGGAACGGGAAGACCAAATGCAACTCAAGTATCCACGTCTTTTTACCAAATATACTTCAGAGACCAACCAAAACTGAACTTCGGGACGAAGTTCCTGTTAGAAGGGAAGACTGTCACAACTCGTAATTTCCGGTCATTTTCCAAACCTCGACAATTTACTATTCACAAGTTACTATTCATCATTTACTATTCATCAATCACTATTCATCGTTTTTGAGGTCAATTCGACATTCTGAGAAGCATTCAGAAATTTTACTATTCACTTGACACTATTCATTTCCGAGAGAAAACCACTATTCACGTGCATTACTCATGTCATCGTAAACCTAGTTTACGGGTATTCAAAATTCGCGTAACCGTATTGGTTCAGGAGCGAATTCATGCATTATCATTTGGGACATTTCATACGGACTAGAAATAGTCTGCACATCATTGTTAGGGCACTTGCATACTATTCCACTCGTAGGGTATTCAAATTATATTTTTAATATAATTAACGAATTTCGTATGTTTATTTTAAATAAACACTAATACGCGAACTATAAATGTGACTAACATGTCCAACACTCCCAACTATGATCCCAATATATTTTTATATTCATTTTTATAATATAAAAATTATAATATTAATTTACCCGGTATTTTGGATATTTATTTTAATTATTAACTTAAGTTTACTAAAACTTCGACGGTTTTCGTAGAAATTAAACTATAATTATCTAAACACCCAATAATTTTACCCAACCTATTTTTATAATTTTTATAACTTTATTATGACCCGGTTAACTCCGTTAAAATTTATTTTTAGTTAACCCGGTACCCGGTACATTTTAAAACTACAAATAACACACAATAATGCAAAATCACCAAAAGTCTTCCATACATCCCCCCCCCCTTGATTTGCCGCCCCCCCCCCCCCCCCCCCATAACATTTTCTTACATGGTTTACTTGTACACTCAAGATTCATTAATGAGCTATACTAACTTTTATAAAATAATAATAATACCAAATAATACATATAACCAAACTAGATCTTTTTATCTCATTTCTCATCTAACTCAAGAAAATTCATTTCTCTTTTTCTCTCTTGAAACCCACGGCCACAACAAGAAGGAGGAGCAAGACAAATTATTTTCTCAAGATCTAGTGTTATTATAGTTTAGTTAAGTATTTCTTACAAGGTTTTGAAATATAAACTTAAGAATACTAAGGTTTTATCATCTAATCACACCATCTCTCAAAGTAAGTTTACAAAACTCATTTCATAATTTTTACAAGTTATTACTATGTTTATATATTTTCTTACAAGAACTCATGCATATATTGGCTTATACCACTCCATTTTGTATATATTTAACTTTTAAGCCCTAGAAGTGATTTTTGGTTAGATCCTTGATTAGATCTACTTGGTTATGATGTTTAGGAACCCATGACACCCTAAGAAGGTGTATGGTAGGATTAGACTAGTTTTGTGGTGATTGAAAGTGGTTTGAATGAAGATGGAACTAGATTAGAACCCTAGAAATGATTTTTGAAACAATAAAAATACCTACTGTCCCTATTTTTATTTCGTCGGAAAATCAGTGGTTGGTGGTTAATTTTTGACCAAATATTTAGAAAATACTTTCAAAAACGAAACTTTAGGCGAAAGAACGGATTAAAACGAGCTTATAACGAAGGAGATATGATTTTTGCAAATTTAACGACGAAAACTATTTTTATAAAAACTGCTTGCTGTTTGGCAGATTTCGACGGGTAAAAAGTGGTGTTAAACGTAACCTAGAGGAGCCGAGTTATCAAAAATATATTAGTACTTACTAAAACGAATCCGTGGACATAAAGAACGAGGAAAATGAACCTAAAACGACCAAGTTATACGCGTTTTAAGATCACCAAAAACTATATATATATTTGGTCACAAATAAAAATAATGACTTACGTACTAAATGGTATATTTTCTAGAAACATTACTAAGGACTATATTCTTAACAAATGAATACGTACGACCCAAGAGAATATTTGTACGACTTAACGACGTTATTTTAAGGTTTTCGATACGAGGATTATAACGCTAACATTTTCGTACGAGATAATACAAGTTATATACTTCTCTAAATGGACTTATTTTTCCTAAGTATGGAAACTATTTTACCATGACGATAACTAGTATTTCCAAATTACGAGTGGTATGAGTATCATGTGCATGTGCATTCATTTCATTACGGCTTGATCTAAGTTAGATCACGATTATTCATTTAGGTTGCGGCTAGTACTCGCGCCTCATTGTCCCGACTACTTTTACCTCATTGCACCATCTTTGTACCATCACTTCGAGGTGAGTCTTCATAGCCCCGTTTTAATTACTTATTTGATTTTAAATCCCACGGGGGAGAATACATTGCACAATTATTTTTATACATGCCCAAGTATTACAAATTCCATACATTGCTTAAGTTGCCTTATTACCACGTCTTGACAAGTCCCCTTTTATTATCATGGACCGTTAATTTCTAGTACTAAGCGGGAGTGAGTGGATAGATCTATCGAGGGTGACGCCTCCATTCGTGTTTGGGTTGCTCCATAAGGAAAACGAATGCATTTCATGTCTTAACGAATTGAGTGTCTGGTAAACACTCTGGTGGGGCATTACAAAGTCTAGCTTCGGGGTCATGAGCTTAAGAGCCAATGTAGCATTTTTGACATTTTTGTCGGTTTACTTATTACTTGTGGCTTTTGTACTTACGATTTAACTTATAAACCTATGATTATTCACCAACATTCGTGTTGACCGTTTTTCGCAATGTATTTCTCAGGTTATTAAGGTAGCTCATGTTGCATACATTTGGACCTTCATGGAGTCGCGGAATCGACGCGTCTCACCATATTTTATGCACTTATGAAACGTTTGATCTTGTTGAACTTATTTTAACTATATTGGCAAACTCTTTTGGGACCTCCCCCAGGTATTCCATTCCGCTGCCATTCAGGTATTTTGGGGGTGTGACAATTAATCAAAGCAAAAGAGTTTGGTTTCAAAGTGTACCTTGCTTGATGTTTAATCTAGTTTAGAATCACAAACCGGATGATTGACAAAATCTTCATCCGAGTTATTCCATGAATCGCAAGCAAGACTACTACGAGCTTGACACGAGTAATCACCTTTACTAACACCTTGCTTGTTGTTTCAATAAATTGACAATAAACTACCGGATCATTGTCTTCGTCAACATCCATTACATACCATGATACGCAAGCAGGTTCATCAAAACGCACGTACTCATCTTCACTTGTACCTTCATTTAAAACATTTAAACTAGTAGCACATGTATTAACTTCTACTAAGTGTCTATCAATTAGTTTTTCTAAAACTTCTAATTCATATGTAAGATCAAATTGGTCATCTTTGACTTGACATATTCCTTGATGAAAGTTTACCATATTTTTCCAAACATCATTAGCCTTTTGACAAAAATACATTCTTTCATATTTGGTACTAAAGCTTTGTAAAGTATTGTTTAGGCTTTAGTTATTTTTATCAAGTTTAAGATAGTTATCTTGGTTTTCAAAAACTTGTTTTCTTTGGTTTGAAATTACCAAAAGAAATAATACGCCAAAGATCTTGATCAATTGATTTCACATAGTTTTCAAGATTACTTTTCCATTCAAGTAAGTTTTCTTTTTCAAATAGCGGTTGGTTTTGAATAGGTTGCCCTTCTTTGAGATTTTCAAAATCCATGGATCGATCCAAGTTTTAAAATACATTCTATTTTAAAGATCTTGAGTAACGTAGCTCCTGATGCCAATTGTGGAAAACTAGAAGGGGGGTTGAATAGTTTACCGCTTTTTCGATTCTTATTTAGCTTAAATAACCTTTGAGAACATGACATTTGGTTAAAGATATAAACACAACTTAATATGTTTGATTCTTTGAAAAGACTTTACATGTAGATAACAATTCTAACTTAACTTGTTTCATACTTTGAAAAACTTTACTTGTAATGATCCTAACTTTGCTTGTTTAGTTCTTTGAAAAGCTTTACTTATGTTTAAAGATATAAGAACAACATTACTTGTTTTGGTTATTTGAAAAGCTTTATATGTGATCAACAATTCTAACTAAACAACAACATATAATAAGCAAAGATAGAGAAAGAAACAATCAAACCACAACAGGATAGTTTATCGTGGTTCGGCTACAAGGACTCTTTTTCCTTGCCCTACATCCACGCCCCGAGTTTCCAACTCGAGAGTTATAAACACTAATCAACAAGCTCCTTTCACCGGCGGAGAAAACCTTACACGTCGCTTATACTTTTACCGACACAAAGCTAGATGTCGAGTTCTTTTACAAGGGTACAACCACTCCCATTCGTCGCTTACACTTTTACCGACACAAAGCTAGATGTCGAGTTCTTTACCAAGGGTACAACCACTCCCGTTAGTTCTTTTACTAGGGTACAACAACTCCCAACACACTACGTATTTTGAGGCCTAAAATACTAACCTATAACTTCTACATACATGACACACATGAAGTATAAACTACCAAAGCTTATACATAACCAAGCTACCAAGACTTGCAACTTTAGAGTTGAAGCTTGCAACTTCTTGAATGATCTTGTGGAGTTCCTTGCTACATAAGAGAATCACACAAGTCAAGGGTTACTGAGTTAGTTGAGAGAATATGTGAGAATAAGTCCTAAAGGGTTTCACAAAACAAACAAATGGTTTGATATTTATAACAAACTATTCTGCATGTCTGGCGGATCAGGCGGAACCCTCAGATGGGTTCCGCCCGTGTACCCCAAGGGTACCGCCGGGTCTGCAGTAGGTTTTTGCAATAACTCTTCAAACCAAACAAGGTCTTGTCTCATAACTCCTAGCAACCAAACAATGTCACATCACTTAAATCAAGTCAAACACAAAACTTGTAAGCAACATCAAAGCAAGTCAAACACATTTCTTTCCATAAATGCATGATGACAAAACTTGTCATAAATGTGATGTGACTATTTCTATTTTAAGAAATAAAACCAATGTTTAGTTTAAAAGGAAATGTAAACATTAGTTAAACAAGACTTAAACACTTAAAGTGATAATTTACTTTTAGCTAAAGTTCATACTTTGTTATTAACAAAACTTAGCAAAGATCGTAAAATATAAATAACGTTTTTAGGCGATATTTGTATTAACAGTCTTTCCTTTCAAGCTAATTTAGCTTATCAGCTTTTGTTGTGTTTTTTAGCTGCTTATTTCAACTGCTTTTTCTAACTTTTTATTTTTCTTAGCTTCTTTTGAGTATAATAGATTTTCAAGAATTTTCTTAGATTTATTCAAAAAGTATTTCTATTTTTTAGACATTAAAATAGTTTAATTAGTTTATAAATAGTTTTTAATTAATAATAATTAAACAAAAACTCAAAAAATTAATTTTCTTTTATCATTAGGTTTGTAAAAATGTAATTTTCATACCCGTAGGATTAGTATTGCTCTCTTTTCACTTTTTATTTTGTACGTTTGCGTTATTTTTAACGTAAACTCGCGTTTTTTTTTTCAATCCGTTCTAGGGTAATTTGGTCTTACGTTATTGTTAATATAGATTATTTAAGTTGTTCTCTTTCGTATTTCCTTAGTTTAATCATCTCAACCCTTTTCCTGTTCAAATTCACCCGATCACAAATCCGTTTAAAATACCATTCACGCCTCGTCGGGACATAACGACCCGGTGATACCCTGTACTATCCAGAAGCATTGACTCTAAGCTGTTTGACTTTGTTGACCATTTACTTAGTCCATTTTAGTTGACTGTTTGGAGCCAATCAAGGAGGGATGAGCGTGAATGTAAAGGGGTGATGACAAAGGGTTGACAATTATGGTTTAGATTAATTTATCGTTTGACAAAGGTGGATGATAGGGAATCATGGGATTTTTAGGTGTTTTGTTGGTTGAAGACCGAAGGTGGATATGTGAAATGAGGTGGTGATGACTCGAAAACACTTGAATCTTGGATTTCTTCATTGTGTTCTTCACTTGCTAGAAAGTGGAAATGACGCATTTCGTAATGAAATTCACTTGGATGAGGTGGTGATAACTTGACAACACTTGAAGCTTGGATATCTTCTTTGTGTTCTTCATTTGCTAGAAAGTGAAAAGGACGCATTTCATAATGAAATTCACTTGACTTTTGACTACATAGGCAAACATGTTTATGAGTGTATGGAGGTGGGAAATGGGTATTGGTGAAGATGGCTAGGTGGAATTGACTACATACCAATGGTGACTCAACAACACTTGACGCATTTCATAAAGAAATTCACTTGACTTTCAGGGATTTAAGTTTTGGTGGTGATGACGCACTTAGTAGAATGTATGGAATGGTTACATGGTTGAATCTTCTTGTGAAGATGACTTGGTGGATTTATTTGTGAAGATGGGTGAGAGTGAAAGAGAGATACTCATGGAATTAATATCTTAGGTAGGAGGTGGTGGTGAGACTTTTGGTGGTGGAGACAATTGTGAGTTGGGATATCCATTGATGGATAGAGTGGTGTCATCTTCATTAGTAAGGTCAATGAAGAGTTGTTTTGGTGGTATGATGACAAGTTTTTGTTTCCTGGCTTTGTTGGAGATGGTGGTTCATGGTGGAGGTGACAAGTGGGTGTTGATATAGTCATTGATTGATGATGATGATGATGATGGTAGAGGGTGTTTTAGATAGTACATTAGGTGCACTAGGATATGAAATTTGAGGTTGAGGTGATGGAGTTTTGAGGTTGAGGTTTGTTGTTGAGGAGGTATGATATTGATTTTTGGTTTCTTTGAGGGCATGGGAAATGGTGGACAACTCAAGATTGGATGAATGAGAATTTATGATGAAGAAGAATGATGTGGTTAAGGAAGGTAAACTTTGTTGGATGGTTTAGGATAGGACATGTTTGTGAATTTAGGGAAGTGGTGGATGACTCGAGATTGGTAGTACAAAGGATGACTTGGTTTTGGGTGTGAGGTAGAAGAATATATGTGAGTGAGTGTGTTTTCCCTTCCCATCAAATTCATGCTCATCCAGACATAGAGTGTGACACAAATAAATACAAATGAAAACGATAATCTTGACAATGACACGAAGGATGAAGGATAGCATACAAGGAGGTTTTCCTAAAGGTGGACGGAAGGTGTTTGACATCTATATAATAATAGAGTCATGACTCAAGAAATGGACATGAGTGACATTTTAATTTGCATTATGCTAATTAAAAATACGTAAACATTTCGGACGAAATATTTAAGTTGTCACTCCTACTAAGAGAGGTATTAGATTAGTATCTAACTATCTCTTGACAAAGGAGTGGATTGTTTGGAAGGAAACAAGATGATGAATGAGGGAGTGATTATGCATGGAGACTCTAGAACACCTAAGAAAATTTTGAGACTATTATGACCTATCGGATTGTGACACTAAGGTTCTCATGAAATAAGGGTGTAAGATCTAAAGGCAAGAAATATATACCTAGATGAATGAGACATATAGAGTTAAGCATGTAAAGGCATACAATCAAATCACACAGGATCAAATAAACATCTAAAAACAACATATATGCGATATGCCATAAATCTATGAATGAAAAATTCTAATGAGAAGCAAAGTTCATAAAAGTAAGCTTAGCGTTAGGTATATTTAGGAATAGCAATTTAATCAAGTTGGAGAATGAGTATGAGATTATTACTAGTGGTGCTCAATTAAGGCTAAACACGACCATTTTTACGGGTTACACACACCCAACTTCTCACATAGAAGCAATTCAACCATTAGGTTAAATTGAGTTTCTAGACAATAGATTCTCCAGTAGTCATTCTCTTTTTAGAAGAAATTGAGTTCTTAAATTTACCTATCGAATAGTATCAAATATGAAGTTTGCTTGGTTCACTAATACTTGGCTTAATGTGACTCAAACATCATGTTTTTATGAAGGTAAATCTAGATGATATATTTTACTCATGATCCTAATAGAGACGTGTTGATGTTTAGACAAGAGTAAACAAAATGTTTTAATTTTTTTGGTTTTAATGGCATATTACTTGATTTAATAAATATGCTTGATTCAAGAATGCTCCTTAGCATACCTTGTGAGATGAATCTCATTAAGATTATTTATCTTAAATGAGTTTGTGATTCTCAAATGATATTAAAACTAGACACTTATATATTCTTAAACAAATATTATTTTCTTTGAATTTTGCCAATGTTATATACTATAATTTAACTAGTATTTGAAAAAATAAATTTTACTTGTTTATGCATTTTGACAAGTTATTTTTTTTTTTTTTTAATTCTAATAACTTATATTATTTCAAAAAGGAATGTGTAGTGCATTATTTTGTAACACAACCATTCATGCTACAAAGAAAATGAAATACATAGAATATATAGTGCGTATTATTCTTAAATATGTATTTTAGCTTGGAGTGATGATCTTAAGTAGTGCGAGCAAAGTTTACACATGTTGTTAGTTTGGTCATGTTTTGGTTTTTCGGATATGACACATTTATCTATTGCATTGCAATGTAAATTGCTTGAATATTTCGGATGAAACATCCAAGTCGTCAATCCTACTTCATTGTGTATTTTATGCATATATTTGCTAAATATTTGGAACACAACTATTGAACAAGTAGACTCAATATGACATCGTATTCACAAGTGTGATTTATGATCCGATGCATATTCTTATCGTCTTGGAAAAGGATTTTGTTATTTCCATATTAATCGAGTGTGATTGAGTATGTAGATTCAAGACTATATCTTTTGTTGTAGTTTGATATAATCTTGAAGCTAAACAAATAACAATCTAATTTCTTGTCCACACTAAAAAATGTGTCAATTAGATTTGATAAATATATCAACCATAATTTGAATAATGAAGGATATAATATCAAGATCTTTTTTGACCCTCACGAACACTCATTTAAAATAAATAAACATTTTGATAGTGTGTTCCATTAATCCTAAGATTATTTATGAGTGAGATTAGTGAATGATTGAAAGTTGACTTATTATTTCATGATTGTTATATGTTTTGTTTATGTGAAAAACTATTTATTGTTACGTGTAATAAACACACTTAGATTTTGAAAATACTTTTTCTTTTATATAACTACTAATGTTTTAAAGTAATCCAATTTCTCTTGTTTAAACAACCTAAGGTAAAACAAGGTAATTTTGAAAATATTTAAGCGTTTGTTGAAAATAGATTACATTGTTTGAAATATTCAGATAACTAGATTTAACTCATTTACAAGATGTTTAAGTAACATTAAGCCATCTATACCTATATGCAATGCAAGACTAATTATGCAAACTTAACGCAAGAAATTTAGCATAAGATCTAGTTAGGCAAAAACGGACAACTAGCTACGAACTAATAGAGTACATGACACATATGCTAAGATATTCAAATAGCTAAATTACAAATAGCAACGATTATCTAATATACTCTATTAAAAAAATAAAATCACAAATGAGTTCACATAGCACATAAAACACTTGTCGTTGTTTTGTGTATTATATATACCAATATTTACTTAGCTCGACTTTATTTGAAAATAAAATAGTTTCCTACCCATTTTAAAATTTAATTAAGATCAATATTTTGAAAGCATAAATACTTAATTTTTGAAAGATATACCGACTAGGAATGCCCGACTCGAAAGAAAAGGTAAAATACAAGTTTTACGTTAAAACAAGACTCAAACTTATGACCTTCGTGTAGTATTTTGACTTTCTGACTTATTTAAGCTTGTAATGGTTACCTGTAAGTATTTTTAAATGAAAGTAGACTCAATTACCTTTAAAACGCCGGGTGGCACGACTTCTACGGAGTTACGGTTATTTTTATATGATTTTTCAAAGTTTCTGAAAAAAACTGCGAACAGACAGGCGGACCCCTTAAATAATTAAGGGGACCGCCTAGTATTTAAGGGGGCCACCCAGACAATTAAGGGGTCCGCCCATCTGGTACTCAAAATTTCATTTTTTGTAAAAAATTATTTTCTGACTTTGCTAAAAGTTGTGAAACTTTCAGGATTTGATACCGAACATATAATACTTATTTAAAGCATAATCTTATCTCGAGCTAGTATAATTAGTGTATATAATATCAAAACTAATACAAGTTAATCAACAAAACACTTTCATATTTAATCCTCCTTAATGGATAATTTGATACATAGACCGTTCTCAATTTTTAAAACCATTTGTTTTGAAAATTAAAACGACGTGGCTCTGGTATCAATTGTGGAAAACTGAAAAGGGGGGGGGGGGGGGTTGAATAGTTTTCCCTCTTGTCGTTTTATAAAAGGTTTGTTTCAAAATCTTCAATTAAAGTTTTCCTTTTTAAAATCTTAAAATGTTTTGTATCAAATTATCTATTAAGTTAAACTCAATATGAGAAGTGTGAATAATAATCTATTAGACCATGTCATATGGTTATACACACAATCACAATATTATCTTGTAACTATAACACAATCAATCATCATGACAATATAAGCAACAATCAACACATATTTGCAAGCATAAATATAAAGCGATAAATGCAAGAATAAATGTAAAGAGATAAGAGAAAGAAAATGCAAACCGGACACGATGATTTATAGTGGTTCGGCTACAAGGACACCTTCTTTGCCCTACTCCACTCCCTGAGTTACCTACTTGAGAGTTCACAACACTACTCAACAAGCTCCCTTTTGGCGGAGAAAACCGTACACACCTTTGCTTACACCGATTAACGACACCAAGCAATATGTCGGGTCCTAATGCTAGCTTGGACCAAACTCACGACACGACTTCGATCACTACACAACTTCATGACTTCACGACTACTTCACAACTTCTTCTATACTCCACTACTTATTCACACACCTACTTCTTTACAACTACATGACTTCGCCACACTACTACTTCTTCCCACTACTTCTTACGCACTCATTGACTCACTACTAAGTAAGATCATCTTGATCTACTTATTACATATACATACATAACTTACAACTTCACATTAACACTAACTAGACTCTAATACATCTTTGGCCTTATGATAGGGATGATTCTTCTCTTGCACTTTGAGTGGTGAATGATTGGATCACTTGAAACAAAGACTTATAATCTTATGATCAAAGGATTTAGAAAGATGTTTTGAAAGGATTGGGACTGAAAATTTTCGTGCAAAAGGTGTAGAAAAATTACAGAAATGAACCAGTATTTATAGTCAAAAGTTTCTGACAACTGGAGCGTGCCGCCCTCTTAATTGTATGGCCGGCCCCCTTAAAATTAAGGGGGCCGCTCTTATAATTAAGGGGGTCGACCAGACAGAAACGGCAATTTTCTTGTCTTTTGTGGGGAAGGTTTATCTAGTGAAATTTTAACTATTTTTGGCTAAAAATTTGAATTCATATAATTACTATGAATTAAATATTTTCCTTTATATACCAAAAGTGTATAAGATATTTATAACATTTTATAAAATTTGTAATGTCTAAATAAAATCCCTTTGATCATAAAATGTATTAGACATTTGTTTGTACATACCTTAAATGATTGTTGAAGCGTACTCCAGACGTTGAGATGTCGAGGCTTGTTGACGTATGAATGCATAGATGAATTGTGATCACAAGTAACTTAAGCCTTTACATTATATGTTGTAACTTACATCTTTATCATCATCAAAACATGAAGAGGATGTTTAGATTAAATATCGTAATATTCATGCCAACATTGTTGATTTATTTATTAATAAAGATTTATAATAGGTGAAAATGACAATGATGTTATTAGCATGTCAGTGTCGTTCTAAAGCAAACCCTACCTCCAAGACTTTGATGTTCATCAGTTTTCCTCACTTGCTAAAACTGATGTTCATATCTTTCATGGTTTGCATGAATAGCCGATGAGGACCAACAACGCTAAAAATGATAATTTCTTATAAAACGCCAAATAGATGAAACTATACTTTCATAAGTAGTAAAACGGTTATTATATTCAAAATCCGACAAAATGACAAAACCCGACAAAGAGACAAAACCCGACCAAAGGACGAAACTCGACAAAAGGACGAAAATAGACAAAAAAACAAAATATTTTATAAAATATAAAAGAGTGTTATATTTTAAATACTTAAGATAAAAACAAGACTGTATTCATTATGTGACTAATTAGACTAGTATAAAATTAAAGCACAAACATGTCATGGTGATACAAAGTCTAGGAAATACTTTTACACTTATTGCATTTCATATAGTGTATACTAAGTTGAACCATGCATACTTAGGTCACGTGTTGGAGCCGTTACCTCTTATACATTGACTTACTTTCCCAAATTACTACATTATCTAAGGTGAGTTTATCTTTTTAATACTTGTTTTACGAACTTGGGGTGAGAACGTGCTTGTTTTACTTTGGACCAAATAATTCTTTTAAACTATTACGTGTTAGCCTAAGCACTGTAACCCACTATGCCCTTTATCATGAACCGTCAGTTCCTGCGGGAAGCGCGAGTGTTATAGATAGATCTATCGGGGTGACTCCCCCGTTTAGTTTGACCAGATAGGCAAATGAACGTATACCATGTCGAAACTTAAGAGTCGAGGGTTAGACACTTACCGGGCCTTTATACCATATGCCTTATCTTACATACCCCACTATCATAGATTTGGTGTCATGAACTTAGTGCTAACTTAATACTAATTTTGTATGACATTATATGTGTTGTAATGTTCATATGCCTAAACTTGTGGTCAACTTTACTGTATTCGTTTAAACCTATGAACTAACCAACGTTATGCTGACTTTTAGCATGTATTTCTCAGGTTGTTGATTTCCTGCTTGGTCATATCATGAGGCATGGCATCTAGTCATTTGCATTTCAAGAAGTGTATTTACACAAACATTTATGACATGTATTGAAACTATTTTTCTATTTGGGACCATGTAATGTAATGCCTTAACTATGATGTAAACTTATTTTATTAAATCAAATGTTTCGAACGATTCATGTAGGTCGTTCTCTATACAGTATATCTTATTCCATTACGTCACACCCCTGGTTAACCTTTCCGTTGCGCTGATTTGGGGGTGTTACAAATTGGTATCAGAGCCTCCATTATAGAGAATTAGGTTGCATATAGGACCTAGACTATAGTCACATCACTCTATAACATTGCATCATAACCACTACTACTTATACTTGACTTACTTGTTGAACATACATGCTTATACTTGATTGTTACGTATATACAGACTTATACTATTTTCTATTATACATATATTGTACTTGTCGCAGAGCTATCCATTCTGACACTGACTCAGAGAGCATGGCACCGGCTGACTATGCTCCAAACTCCCTGGCGATTTCTCTAGAGTCCTCTGACGCAAAGCCTTATGAGTCTAAGGAGACTTTACCTACACCACCACCCACCCACCCACACAACACACATTCTATCTACTAAGCTTACTTCCACCTCACCGGTCTTTCATTGCCGTACCACTACACGGATGACAGTACGCCTACAGACCCCAATTTCTGCCTACACCTTGGATGACCTGCAGAGGTATGCTCCCTCCCGCACACCACTAGATTTCCCACACCACCTCCCTTACCATCTTCCTCACCATCTCCACCATCGCGTAGGAGATATTGGTCCACCTATGAGATACCATCCCCAGCATCATCATCATAATCGTCATCACCACCACCACCACCACTACATACATCACCACCACTCCCCTATACCTGCTTACCTCCTCGGAAGAGGACTAGGAGGGCAGTTGAGACATAATCAAAGGCTGAGACTAAGGATACAACACATGTCTCATCAGTTAATCAGCAGCAGAGTGCCCCAACTGCATAGGTACCACTAGGACTGGGATCGAGAGCAGTTAGAGTTCGTGCTCTAGAGTGGGGTATTGATGATGTTTCGAGTACCTATGAGATCAGATAGAGCTCGAGGGCAGCTCGGGATCAGTAGCTTGACACACCGGCTGAGGATACCGTAGAGCATGTTGTGTTCAGGGACATTGAATGCGTTTTTAGCACCTATGTTGCCAGTGAGAGTTCTAGCCTCACATCAGTAGCCACCACCCCAGCTTTAGTTGTAGCTACTTGATTGAGCCCGAACCGTCAGATAATTATTGACCAAGGTCAACAAGTCAAAGACAGCCTAGAATCAATACTCCGGTGATAGTATAGTGTTTTCCCGGGTCGTTAAAGTCCCAGCGAGATTGCAATGGTGCTTTTGAGAATCGTTTGTGAGATAGTGGCACTGAGGACAGTAGCCAGATGATGTGGAGTTGATATTGCTACTGTTATTATGGTATTTGTACACAGATATAATATTCACAAAAATCAGATAACAGATATATGCACGTATTCACAATTCAGATTTACGCAATCGGACTGAAAAAGTGGGATTTTGGTATTTAACAACTACAGGGGGTGCTTTTGACACTTTTTCAAACTTGAAAATTAAAAATGAAAATGAAATTATGAAAATGATTAAAATACTATTTAAATATTATTTAATTAATTAAACTATTTAAAATCTAAATTAAAATCTAATTTAAATTAACTAAAAATTATAACTATTACAAATTAAACTAAAAAGTTGCAAAAATAATTTCTAAACTTAAATTAGAACTTGAAGAAAGTATAAAAAATAGAAATAAATATTTTTGTCTTTTTGTGGGTTTTTTATAAATTGAAAACTATTTAACTTAATTAAACTAATTAAACTACTTTTAATTAATATTAATACTAAATTAACTTAGAAAATTACAAGAAAATTTATAAAATTACTTAACCATTACAGAAATCCTGAAAAATTATAAAAACTCTAAAAATTATGTTTTAAGATTAAACAACTAATTATTTACCTTTTAATTAACTTAAGTCTATTTTAAATAAATAAAATAAGAAAAATAGAAAATGAACAATAGAATCTCAAAATATATTTTCTAAAAACTTATTATACTATATTAGAACTAGGAAAATTATAAAAACTAAGTTTAACTTTATAAAAACTAAATAAGCTATTTAATACTTAATATTAATTAATAATAAAGAAAACTAAGATTAAATCTAATTAGCACTAAATGACAAAATAAAAATCTGAAAAAATTATCAAAATTACTTTACTATATGAGGTATTTAATAAAAATATAAAAACACTAGTGACTTAATGAAAATCTAAAAATGAAAATTAAAATTAAATTGAATTAAATAGAAACTATCACTTATTTTAACTTTGGATTTTTTGGATTTTTCTTTTACAGACTTGTTTTACCACTAAAAATAGAAAACTTTTGTAAACACACTTTTGAAATTAGCTTATTTATAAGCTGTAAGCACCCCCTTAGCTTATCAGTTGACTTTGGTTGACTGATTGGTCAAATGAGGTCAAATCAGCTTGTGTGGGTCCCACAATGGAAAAATCAGGTACAAATAAGTTAATGCAACATTGATAAGCTGGAAAAAGCACACTTGGGTCTCAGAATAAGCTAAAAGCCACAAATTAAGCAACACCAAAACCAATTCTGACTCAGAAAGAGGGACAAGTTTGAGGCTTAGATTTAGATGGGTCTCAGTGGTATCTAGGTCAAACCCAAGGTCAATCTCACTTCCCTGGTAGGAGGGGGGTTTAGGGGAACCAAATACAAGGTCTGAGGATCACTATGGTGGTCAGAAAACCACCACCAAGTGGTGGTGGTGGTGGTGTATGCTACTGAGACAGAGCAGACCCTTCCCTGCAGCCCACTTTGGAGGGCTGTGGGGCCCACCAAAAAAATTCACAAAAATAAAAGAAAGCTAGGATATCAAAGATGAAGTATTGGACTATAACCACAACAAGTTTCAGAGGCTAGATCATAACCTAAAAATCAAATAAATTCCTTGAAGTTTTGCAAAAATCTGAATTTGAACACTTTTGACTTTTTGTAAGAAACTAACACATTGACTTTTCTGAGTTTCTAAGTGATCCTATTGACTAATCATGATGTTAAAAGATGAAATGGACCTAGATTAAGTGAACTAAACAACTTTGAAATAAAATGGTTGAGTTTTGAAACCCCAAGACACCAACAGTTAACTGTTGGGTGGTATTGGGTGAGATTTTGACTTTTGTTGATTAAGGTACCCTTTTTGTGACTTGAAAACCCTATTTAGACTTAATGTGAGTTACCTCAAACAGAAATAACATCCAAAACACCTCTGAGTTCACTTAACTGACTAAAGCCAAACACACCCTTAAAATCTGATTTGGTAGCATTTCAAAGGATAGTTCTGATTCAGCCTAACTCATGGATCCATAAACACTTTTTATGTTGCAAATAACTTAAATTAGCACATGAATGATCCTAATAACAACAAATGACCTAATTTACCACTTATGCTAATCTTGACAGTGAAGTGAGAACTATGAGTGACCAAGACTTCTAAGCAATAATAAGCATTAACTTAACTTTACTACACCAAATAAGCATTAAAAACACAGATTCAAACAAATTTAAGCTATTCAACAGTGAACACAAAAAAAATTGCATATAAGACTTACACTTGGGTTCTGACTGAGAATCAATGAGCCATGGACAACAAACAATTCCTAAAGACTCCCTTGAGTCACTAATACCATATTCATCCAGAATCCACCAAGCTTCTTGCTTCCATTTTCTTGAACACCAATTTTTTTATTTTCTTTGGAATTTTTGTTATTTTTCTATTTATAAAGTTACAAAGGTTTAACTGCTTTCTAAAATATGAATTACTTATAGCTAAACTTGTGTGAATCTATTGGGACAAGAAACAAGTTATTTAAACAACTCTAAATGAAGATGTCAATTTCACTTAAATTTGCAAAATATGATTTTTAACAAACAAGGATGGAATTAAAGTTTAAATAAAGTTTTCTTAACATTAATTCAACTGAGTACAACAAGAGTGAACTTAAAATTACATTTGAAATGGAAAATAAATTACCTACGATTACACTACACTACAACTACACTAATTGGTCTCTTCCACTGCTTCTCTCTTCCATTTTATACACCTTCTTGAGCTTGTGGGTCCCATTAGGTCTTTCCCACCAACTTGGTTGCAATTTGGTTCACTTTTGCTCACTTTCCAAATTTGGCGGGAAAGCACTTTTTTAAGCAATTGGGACTGAGGAGCTTAGACTAGGAGGGGGTGGGATGTGATGGGTGTTGGGAAGTGAGATATGGAAGGATAAGGGTGTGAGTGGCAGAGGCAAGTTGAGCAAGGGGGGGGGGGGAATACTACCTGGTTTCTGGTTTGGGAGGTAAAAGGAAGGGGATGGTGGGTTTGACCCGCGTTGACTGGGGTAGTTTTGGTATTCGTTTGACCGGGGTCAAACATGGGTGGACTGGGCTATTTGGTGGGCTGAGGGGTGGTAACTGGATTGTTTTTATTTTGGGTTTGGGGAGTATTTACAAATAGGGTACGTTTGGTTTGTAAATTGTAAAACACAAGGATCGTTTTTGTAATTTACCAAAAGCTAAGGGACTGATCCTGCCAAGTTACCAATATCATAATAAGGATTATTCTTGCCAAGTACCAAAAACACAATGGCTAAATTCCACTTTTAAAATTCCCGGGGACCAAATGTGTCAATTTGCAAAGTTTAGGGACTAAAACTGTAATTTTTCCAAACTTTGCACCAGGGACCAATTTTTGATAACTTTTTATTTCCCAAGGACAAAAATTGATTTTCTTTTCAAAAATACCCCACCGGGGACCAAATTTGCCATTATCTGAAAATCCAGGGACCTTTCTTGCCAATTTTGGATTTTGAGGGACCAAATGTGTAATTTTCTCAAACTTTTTACCCAAGGATCGTTTTTTTGATCATATTTCACTTTTAAATGCCTTGGGTTGACTTTTCTTTCGTTTTAAAACTTCAGGGACTAGTTTTGTCAATTTTTGAAACTTGAGGGACTGAAACTGCCAATTATGCAAACTTTGTTCGTTTTTCATTTGTTTTTAAACATTTTGCATATAAAACGTATAAAACACAATTTTGGAATATTTTTAGTATTTTGATGCATTACTGAGTGTTTTTGGACGTTTTGGCAGTTCATATAAGACAAAAATGATGAGTATTTACACACTCATCACTACTCCACCAGCTGCATCAGATGAGGATGCTCTCACTCAGATTTGGACTCAGCTCGAGAGACATGCCAATGTCATTGATATGCATAGTGACCACCTGGACATGCTATCACCTGAGCGTTTTGATGAGTATGAGCGCGACTTCAGTACCCTGTATGTTTGATTTGATACTGCTAGCAGAGAGACCACAACACTACGCATCAGGAGTGACAGACTGTAACGGACGTCCTGGATGGCTCGGGACGCAACCATGATCATGTGTCAGAGGATCCTAACATTGTAGACTCGGGTTGTAGAGCTACAGCAAGCGCGTGCAACAGATCGTTCAGAGATCCAAGATCTGAGGAGACCATATGTTGATGTAGTGGCTAGACTAGAAGAGTTTGAGCAGGGACTTAGATGGTTAGAGCAGTATAAGATATAGCTAGTAGGTATTGTAGCTACTAAACTGAGGAGTCCTCAGTTAATATTAGATTTGATGAGAAGCTTGTAATTTTGGAACTATGTAACCATATTTCTATAACAAGCTCGTCTATTGCTATGATATTGCTATGTTGTGATGTTGAACTATTGCTGCTATGGTTGATTGTCTTTTATGCTCTACCTGTTATGATTGTATCTATGTGTTTAGTGATGATACTCGTGTACGAAGACTTACTGTGTGTGTTATCATTGAGAGCTGAAGGAATGCAACAACCAAAATACTTAGATTTTTGTTTTTAATTGTTTTAGTTGTTTTAACAGATTTCATGTTTATTGATAAAAATGCGTACATTAGTTATGTCTGTACTCTCATATTACTAAATGTCATGCTTAGATTATTTGTTGGTTTAACTTCCATTAGCAAACTAAGATAGTGATTTAGTATCAATTTATTAAATTTATATGAGAAAAATTATTGGTTCTGCATAAAGACAATCCAAACACAACTCTCATCTCTTTCTGTCATCACTTCCAACATCAAGCCCTCAAATTTTTTCTTTTAATTCTTTGTTACACAAATGCTATATCACCATCCAATTATACCTAAACTCAAAAAATACCTCAAAAAACTCTCAGAAGATGTTGGTGGATTTCGTTGGTAGCGGTCTCGATGGTGGTGGTTCCGTTGTGGTGGTCGGCTAATACGTGATGGGAGAGAAAACACTGAAGGCCCATTTTGTTTTTCAGTGATGCATGATTCTGGACTATGCAATTAAGCCAAAAAATTTAGTTGTTTGGTGGAAAATGGTTGCGGAATGAATTGGTCCGAAAAGGCAGAGGGGGAGAGTGGGTTGCCGGCTCATTTTTTACGGCTTATGAACAGTACCTCAACAATAATGGCTTATAAACAGACAGTTTTTTTGTTTAACTTCACATTTTTTCTCAAATTTGGCTTGGTTAGTTTGGATTATGAACAGTGAGGCTCATAATGTTTTATTAATTTTTTTTTATTTGGTTGAAAAAATTGTATCATAAAATAGTTGCGGTTTCACTACACATACTACTTACTATCGCATACAAATACCTCATCGTAACACGCGAGCTTTAAATCCTCGTTTAAACTATGTGTAATCTATCTATCTTATGGAACAATAGTAGGACTCATAATGGTATTACATTAGGTTGAGTTCATTCAACTCTCTTATATCTCAAAATGAACATAGTAATACAATTAATAGTAGTTGCTAGGAGCTACTTTGTAAATAAACCAAATGCAGAGAAAGAAACAAATTTCTAGAAAGAGTAAAAGATTAGTCTCATGGATATAGTAGATGTTTAATTTGAGAAGTCGTGCAAAAGAAGTCATACTAATAGGTGGCTGACGAGTTTAAAAGCTAAAAGAAAAGCTTTTACGTAGTATATTTTAAGAAGATATTTGCATTTATGTTATGCAATGAAATTTCATTTCACAATAACATTTTATTTAAATATATGTTTGTAAGATAATACTTATTTCACTGTTATGTTTTCATTTCATAACTATTTTCCACTTAACATTTTTATTTTACGAGTTAACCTCGAACATAAAATCTGAAGTTCGATCGAGCTTCGAGACCGAATTTTGATAGTTCATCGAGTCGAGTTTGGCAGCTCAGCTCAGCTCGGCTCGGCTCGGCTCGGCTCGTTTACACTTGGACACAAACATGGATAAATTAGGGCTTGCTATAAATAAGTCATAGTTACCATTTTAAGACATCACCGCAACAAATCCGTATGAAGAAAACAAAGCCCCTACATTCCCGATCCACCTAAGTCCTCCTTCACTACTAGTACAATCGGAACCAATCTTTTTACTCCTCCACAGATCCGACTCTCATCAGATCTCATCAATCAAATGGCTAAAACTAGACCAGGTAGCGGCAGCAGCAGCAGCAGCGCCAAACGAGACCTTGATTCCTACACCATCAGGGGCACTAACAAAGTTGTCAGAGGTACTATTATTTCATTTTTAAGATTAATTTGGTACTTGAGCTGAGACTTTGATTTATTGTTATGAAATGGTCTTTTTTAAAGTATATAAGCAAGTGTGTGTCAGATTAATAGATTTGTGACAACAACTGAATTTTTTTACTAGTTGAGCTAGCGGATTGATTTTAAGATGTGTTAAGTTTGACTAGTTTCAGTAAAATGTGAGAGGTCTCAAGTTCAATTCCAGCTGAAAAGGAAGGGCCCAGTTAGTTTGAATGTGTCGTGGATTAGTTGGCCAAATAGATTACCTTAATAAAAGTTTTATAGTCGCACGTAATTTATACTGAACGGGTGGATACCGGAGAGTAGCGGCGTAGAGCAATAAGTGTGAACTGTTTTGCACCAAGTTTGTTTATTTACTAAGTTAATAAATGTAAACATGATTTTTCATTCATTTAATATTATGAATAAACATGAACTATGGTCCTTTGACCTTTTGGCCGACTAATCCACGAGGTTTGAACCCACCGCCACACATATTCAAACCGGGTAAAGCCCTCCCTTTTAAGGAGGTTGGCGTGGCCACTTCAGCGATTGAACTTGAGACCTCAAACATCTTAGAGTGATAGTCACAAGCCCTTTTGACATTAGGCCACCCTTGAGTGGTTTAACTATGGTCTTGTTGGTTTGTTTACATTCGTGAATGTTAGGGTTTTTTTTTTTTTTTTTTTTTTTTTTTTTTTTTTGTTAAAATCTATTAATATGTGTTTGTTATTTTGGTATATTTGTGCTCCGTTACAACTTTCAAAATCATTTTATTACTTAAATTTGTTAATCTTTATAATTAGATTTTATGTACATAATTTAACACGTGCTGTGCATCTATGGAAGTAAAAGGTAGAAGCAAATATATAGATCAATTTTCTATGTGTAAGTTCAGTTAGGAGTGTTTTAAAGTTGAATATGATAGACCTAGAATAGAATCGGTACTTTTTTTTTTGGAAAAAAGATAGGATGGATATTTCTTTTAGTTTGGATTTTGTTGTTCGATATTAAGATGTTTGAAGTCTGATGGTCGTTCTGTTATGACGTAATGCAAGTGAGTGTTTTAGTACAGGACCTTATAGGGCATGTAATTGGAAGCCACTTTTTGCACTTATGTATTAACGAATAGCATATTTAGGGAGCTGTTCTTCTGCAATTGTTTGGTTACTTGATTTATTAAATGATCAAACATAAACATGACTTCACACATGTTTTAGTTGAATGAACGAACTTGAAGTATGGTATTGCTTGTTTGTTTACATTTGTGAATGCTAGGGAATTTGTTTGTTATAGTTAGATTATTTTTGTTTATTTCTTTTGTTATATTTGTGGTAGGGCTTAGGTGCACATATAGTCATATAAACATTTCACATTGGTTATAATTAAGACGAACAGGATCTTGAGCTAGAATTGACTAGCTCTATCTTTAGTAGGCTGAAGTGGATTGATGTCAAGTTTAATAAAGTTTGATAGTCCGGTTCATACTTACCTAATTAGCTATTGTAGCCATGATCCGCGAAAACAATACAATTGTACTAAAATGGGTATGATACGGATCCAGGAACGCTCGGGATCATGATTTTCGGTTGATGGCGGGTTCACGATTTTTACCTACAGAAACGGCTTTCTAGTTGACGTTAGGATCTGTTGTGTGTCTCAATTTAAAGTGGATGGTGTCTATTTTGGAGACTCTGAAAACATTTGAAACTCTCAAGAAGCATTTAATTTGACAATTGGTCAAGTTTTCACATTATTATTAATTTCTGTTTTTGATAAATCAAGTTTTCAAGTTAAAAACTCAGGTAACTAACTGAACGAACGTGGACTGTGGTCTTGTTGGTTTGTACATATTGAGTGCTGTGTTTAAAAAAGCGTGCCTTTTAGCGCCTGAGGCATGAGGTGAGTCGAGGCAGTAACGTTATCGCATCGGGACCCTTGATGCATACCCATTACATAAAGCCCCGCTTTATTGGCAATTTGGCGCCTCACTACTGTGGGTCCAAAATAAGAATTTAACCGGGGGGGGGGGGGGGGGGGGGGGGGGGGTCATAATGGGCCCTTTTAATCCACCGATTTTGGGCTTCAATAAAGCCCAAATCAATTATATCACAAGGTGGTTTCGTTACACTAAAATCCTAAATGTCCCTTCTTTCTTCTGACTTTGACCTTTAGCTTTTCTTTTTCTTCTTAATTTTCTTTTTAAAACATCTTAAGGGTCAATTTTGAATTTAAAGTCATATTTTGCTGCTGTTTTAAGAGCTATTTAAGTATGCGCCTCACCTTGTGTTAGGTCTTAGGTGTCGGATACTCCTTTTGCATATAACAGTATCCTAGATTTGATATCTAACATTCAGCCTCAATTCTTCTGGACTTCAAATCCAAATTTCATAGTTCTCAAGGATTCAACTAACTTGCACATCCTTACATTCTTAGTCTTATTATAAGAACATGGACACGAGGATTTGTTAGTTTATGTGTTCTTCTTACTTTATATGTTAGGTTAAACATGTATGCACCACTAATTCATATATAAATAAGATTCATGATTGTTCATGTATGTGTGATCGGTTTAACGTAGTTACTAGTTAGTATTGTTCATGTATGTATGATGGGTCTGGTTTAGTTAAGGTCTACCCAATCAATATTAAGTTATATGATTTTGAAATTTGATAGTTCGGTTTATCATGTATTAATGTACATTATTGTTTTAGTACATGACCTTCGGCTTATATCATGGGTGGATCAACTTGGAAGCGATGGTTTGCAATTTGCTGTAGAGCTATAAGTGAACCTTACACTTCCAGTAAACCGTTCGGTGGGGAGTTTGTTTATGTTGGTTTGTTTGATACGAACAAGGGTCAAGGTCTCATTCGCTCGTTAATATTGATGAACGTTACGTAAACTGTTTGTATGAATTCATTTGTTGTGTGGTAGGGCCTAAGTGCACACATACTTCATTTGCATGGGATTAGTATCTTAACCCTACAATCAATCAGTCTCACTTTGTAGGCTTTTTAAAACAAAAAAATGTGGTAATCATGACCCACAACCTCGCTTTCTTGCATAATTGCCTTTTCTGTTGCAAGTCATGATTGTTAATTCTGTCACCTTGCATCTCCCTGTGGACCCATACGTAACGATATTTGGATTATGAATGGTTTGGATGTTTGGATTTGAAGCATATTGCTTTTTTTGTGTTTATTTAGTGACACGTGAAGTCGTGAATATGCCTGTATACATTGTTTATCGGGGTGTTAGTTCCATTAAAACATAATTCGCTAGATAGGCAACGAATAGCGATCCAGGTACTCAATCGCGGTACGATTCAATTCCGGATTGTTTAAAATCCTTGTATGAGGAAAATTAAGATTCTAGTCTTGGTTTGGTGTCCAAATGGGAGTCGATCCTTAGTTTTAACAATTTACTTCCGAAAGTGAATTCAATTGATTTTGAAACCGATGTATTATTATAGATGTAATACTCTAAAAAGTTGCTTTGATACTCTGATTAATGGTGGAATCATCTAATTCCAATGATCTTAAAAGTGCATTGATGCTGCAACCATCAAGGTCATGGAAAGTGTAGATTATGAGAAATTAATGTTTATTTTGAATATTTGATATTTAATATTTATCTTTACTTTGAACTGTGATATTGTCATTTCTTTTGAACGCACTGATTAATGGAAGATCAAAAAGTTCTAGAATCTTTCATACTGTCTGAACACTATGACTTTCTAGTTTCTAAACACTATTCTGTTTTATAAATGTTTGGGATCTTTTATAACACCTTAAAAATATAATAATTATTGGGTACGTCGTAGCGGAGCGATCCCAAATGAACTCAACTACCCCTCACCTACCAAACCAGGATCTGCGATCCCGTACTGGCTCGATCCCCGTTCCATGTGACTTAGTTCATTGTCTTACTGAACAAAAATGAAAACACAGATAGGAATCTGTTTGTTTATTTGTTCGGCTAAAATTTAAATGCATGGACTAGGACAAAACTGGTTCCTGTTTGCATATGCACCTCTTCTTTGTAGTGTACAACAAATAAAACATGGACTAGGACAAAAATGGTCGGCTATTCCATAACATCTCCTGAATATATGAATATATACATTCTG
This sequence comes from Artemisia argyi, assembly GCA_030686995.1. Classification (NCBI taxonomy): domain Eukaryota; kingdom Viridiplantae; phylum Streptophyta; class Magnoliopsida; order Asterales; family Asteraceae; genus Artemisia; species Artemisia argyi. The sequence goes on along the minus strand of CM060686.1, from coordinate 103,050,227 downwards.
GGGTTTACCACTGTCTCATCCATACAAAACATTCATCACTTTCTTTACACTGTGTGAGTGTGATGGGTGTAGCATAGTTAGTATTGTGCATAATCATTCCTTTACATGCATCTTTATTAAGGTAAGTGGTAATACCTTTTTCTCTATGAGGTAAAAGCGAAGCAAATGAGATCCTGATTTCACTGTTTGCATATGATTTTGAAGTTGGGGATTCAGTGTTAATGAGATCTTCAGAGAATGAGAAAGCCCCATATGTGGCTCGTGTTGAGACCATTGAGGCTGATGCAAAGGGAAATGTGAAGGTTCGAGTTAGATGGTACTATCGTCCAGAGGAATCAATTGGTGGGAGAAGGCAGTTTCATGGAATAAAGGAATTATTCTTGTCAGACCACTATGATACTCAGAGTGCTCATACTATTGAAGACAAGTGTATCGTTCATACCTTCAAGAATTACACCAAGCTTGAGGATGTTGGACTGGAAGACTACTTCTGTCGATTTGAGTACAAGGCTGCCACTGGAGGGTTCACGCCTGACCGTGTTGCGGTGTATGTTTTGCACCCTTCAGCTTTGTTCATTGTTTAAATCATTTTTGCTTTGAGACTTCCAATTACTGTTTCATGGTTGTTTTTTGAAGGTATTGCAAATGCGAGATGCCGTACAACCCTGATGACTTGATGGTACAGTGCGAAGCTTGCAAAGACTGGTATGACTTGTGTAATTAAAATGATGAAATGACATCTTGCTAAGTCACCATTATGTCCCTATAGGAAGTGATTTATACTCAATTCTTTCCTCTATCTTGTTAGTGAATCATGTTACAGATGCATGTAGTCAGTTTTCTTTTATCATTTAATGCAAGATCCTTATGATCATTTAACATGTTACAAGTTGCATACTTATATAAGAGAGTTAGCCTTGTTAAAATGAGGTAAATGGTTTCCACACGATTGATTGGGTTGTTCACATTCTTTCTTTCTTGCCAAATCTGTGTATTCGTAGTTGAAAGTTTTGCCTTGATATTGTCCGTTCTTAACAGTAAACAACAGTTAAAAATCTGGTGTTCTTCATATAAACTGAATGATCCTTCCTTTGGTATAAGACTGCTACTGAACGTAAGCAGTTTATGGTAAAACACAGCAGTTACCATTCAAGAACTGTTGAACTACATAGCCATTGTGTTTTTGCGTTCTGTTTCCCGCAACTTTTTTTTTCTGGGCTGCTTGATTATACATCTGAACCATGTAGGATGAACTTGAAGTAAAATTCATGATTTGTGTATAGAGATCCTCGTGAAAAGCATCTCCCTGATGAGCTTGTAATTAGGTGATAAAAAGACACTTAGACTCTTTGCGGTTCATCAAATACTCGAATAAGGATATTATCTGATTGGCTTGCTGATATAGTAACTAGTTTGCACGTCATGTTTTTTCTTTATTATGCCATGTCATAGTATAGAATGAGAATGTAATATTCAGTTTGGTTGCTTTAAGTCATTCGTTTGTTTTATTTGCAGGTATCACCCTGCGTGCCTTAATATGACTACTGATCAGGCTAAGCAACTAGATAACTTCACATGTGACGATTGCTTATCCTTAGATGGTAAGAGACTTCACAATAAAAGCTCTGCATCTGCTCTGGCCAATGGCAAGGTCAGACCATACCACAAATTTTAATCGATTTTTCATGACTTCTGTGTATTGTAGTCCAATTTTAATCAAATCTTTTCTCAAAAATATCAGTAGTCTTCTGGGCATAGCTTGCTTAAATTATGTTTTTGCTGGATGTTCTTTTATCATATTTATCCCATTATGTTTAGTTCAATACATTTTAATAGATATGTATTCAAGCAGTCACTTAATGACCACAAGTGTCCAAAAAGTTGATACTCCGTACATCTAAATGCTTATTCAAATGATTATCATGATACACTGTTTGTGTAAACATTGCTATATGCTAGAACTAGAATGGTTAAGTTTTGTCATGTGACACCATGCATCTCCTCCCTGGATTTTGTTCATTTAGAAAATTATCAGCAGTCAGTCTATAAAAACTTGCCAGTATTTGCTACTATTTTGGTATATTATAAAATATACAATTTCAATGTACAGATACCACAATGTGTCTCTTACAAACACCATTATAGCAGCTGTGGTTTTATTTCCTCTAATTTCGTGATCTCACTTGTGTCTCTTGTATGTTTTTTCAGGCTGAAACCAAGCGCCAAAAACGGTGATTTCTCAGGGCGTGCTTTAGAGGCTTGTTCTATGTATTTGGGTGTTGTACAGTACAGATAATCTTGCTCATGCTCCTGCTCAAATATCTTATGATGGAACAGTTAGTGATGAGAAGTCGTAGGTTAAACACTGTCCTTTAAGTGTCCAACTCCTTATCTTGTGATTTGAGATCTCTGTTCCTAATTTGGTGGTTCTATTTGTCGGGTTTTGTTGACCATGGTGTTGCCGTCTTAGTGCACATGTTTTGTTGACCATGGAACCAGGTGCTGGTTTTAGTCCAACCGGGCAAGTCTGGCCTTTGTTATAGATGGTTTCTGTTGGTGTTGATGCAGACCAGGGACCATGGCATTGGGCTACTGGTCTTGACGCTGATGCAGTCATGTGTTATTAGTCATGGTAGCGCTAGTAGGTGGTCCAGTTGTGTTCCTGCACATTGGACTTGGTTTATTATAACCCAAAATGACTGAACAAAACGGCAAGTTTTGTTTCAACATTAAACGATCTGCAATCGCGAAAGCAAGACTACCTGCAATCCACACACCTAAGTAGCTATAGATCTCGGTTTCCAAACCCAACAAAATTGCATTGACTGAATACCTTTAACAAAATCCAGATAATGGTACCCTATTATGTGAAATTGTGGAAGAGAATTAACTTATAGGTTTCAGGAACTATAGTCATGCCAAACAAGATGTAAGAGTTTTTTTTCATAGAATTAATCAGTTTAGCTATATTTAAACATCTCACTATTTATTGGATTTTGATTTGGTTGAATGAGCATACAAAAAACACCTAGGAAAATTTAGGCGCTAAAGTTTCCACCACGGCACGAGATTAGGAATGTGTTTAACAGGATTCAGGCCATAACCTAGAAGACTTGTTTAAGAGTAATTGAAATTACGTGTTAAACATGTATTTCTCATGTGAAACAACTTGCGTACCTGTTTGACACTATATAATTAAAAAAAATGCACCACTTTCAACTCGCCAACCAGTTTACTACTACGTATATCTACTTGTACATGGGCTACTATCATATTTTACCAGTAAGAGGTGACTAGAAAGTCTAAATCTGAACGAAATAGTGCTGTTTGTTTTTGTATATTTGTTCGAATAATTTTAAGTACTCGTTTCTGCAATTTATTTATTAAAACAACGCAACGCAATAATAAGTAACTTATGTAAATATGAAACAACACTTTTTATCATAAATATAACATAGTTAATAAACAATCAAATATATTATATTAACATGAGTCTTCAATCTATTATCGAATAAAAGGCAATAAGACAAGTCCACCACCTTTTATTGAGTAAGATGTTATATGTTTAACTCGGTCTGACTTAAAAGCAAAAAACAAACAAGCAAAACGTCTGACCACTTCTTACTGGTAAGAGTAAGAGGGCTAGTAAGGTTTTTTTTTTTAAAAAACAAACACACCCTAAGTAAAATTCATCCAAACATGGGAATGATTTTGTGTTTAAACTATTAAATAGCAACCACTTATTTCCAAAGTCACATCTCGGTATGGAAACTGCAAAAAGCATTATCAAATTTCACAAACTTTCATAAATCGTTGCAATATTTTATTAGTTGTCACGTTAAAAATAGTGATACGGTGTGACAAGTCATCAACATGTGCATACTGAAAAACTTTTGAAAGTTTGTGACATTTAATAATACATTTTGTAGTTCATGTATTAAAACGAGAATTTGAAAAAGCCTATTCTTATTTAATGGCTTAAGCCAAACAATCTTTTGTACGATCAGTTAAATAGGTCGTGTTGGAGTTTTGAGGAAGATCCTCCCCCCCCCCCCCCCCCCCCGGGGGGGGGGGGCAAGGGTGAGACGTGGAACCACCCGATCCCATTCCTGCGGTACTAAAACATTCTTGTAGTTCATATTGAAACACTTTTGAAAGTTTGTGACATTTAATAATACATTTTGTAGTTCATGGACTAAAATGATATTTTAGAAAAAAAAAATGTTTTTATTTAATGGCTTAAACCTAATAATCTTCTATACAATTAGTTGAATGGGTCAAATAAAGAATAGCTAAATGAACAATAGCGGCTGCAAATAATGTTAGAAAATTTCTTCAAATATTTATGTATATATAGTCAAACCCGGATAAAAATTTATGAATTGTTAGTCAAACATAAAATGTCAATAATATTAAATATTTATATACTTATTTTCAAGATGCTATTACCGAGAGAAATTTAGTTTAATGTGTTAACTATTTTGGCATTGTTTTCTTTAGTGTGGTATGATGGTTTGTAATAATGTAATGCGTGTCGGGCATCAAGTGTGTTAGGTCTTTTATATATATATATATATATATATATATATATATATATATATATATATATATATATATATAGGGAGACTTTCT